>CM042330.1:4248808-4421308 GCA_023566125.1 Zingel zingel
TGTGACCTGTAATGTAACCTTTGACCTATTGATGCACTTTTAATAATTTCATGCTGAGAATTTAAGTAAGTAAGTAAGTTTTATTCATAAAGTGCCTTTTAAAGCCAGGGTTTCAAGCTGCTGTACAGTGCAACATTGAATAAAAATAGAAAGATAACAATATACATATAAAACAAACGTAAGCATAGTAACGATTAATGTAAAAACTACAAAATAAATGGCAAACCCAGAAGTTTAACACTCAGGCACAGCACACATTACAGGACAAAGTGCTTACCAAACAGATGAGTTTTGCTAACACTTTACTTGAAGGTATCGACATAATCGTGACATGTCACTGTCATAACTATGACATGACACTGTCATGAACGTGTCATAAACGTTATAAACGAGTCATAAACATTTATGACTTCTGTCATTAAGTGTCATTTTGTTTTTGTTCATGACAAGTTGACATTGTTTGGGTTGTCTTGATTATGACAAGTTGACAATCAAAGTGACATTACCAGACGTTGTCATGGTCATGACAATTTGACATTACATTTGTTTGGGATGTCTTTGTAATGACAACTTGACATAATGTCATCCTGTTTAATGTCAAGTTGTCATTACAAAGACATCCTCTGGTAATGTCATCCTGGTAAACTTTGATTAATGTCAACTTGTCATAATCAAGACAACCCAAACAATGTCAACTTGTCATGAACAAAAACCCAATGGCACTTAATGACAGAAGTCATAAACGTTTATGACTTGTTTATAACGTTTATGACACGTTCATGACAGTCATGTCATAGTTATGACAGTGACATGTCACGATTATGTCGATACCTTCAAGTAAAGTGTTACCTGAGTTTTTAACAGCTTCTTAAAACCATCTTGAGTCTGACAAAGTTATAAGAGTGCAATGCTAAAGCTAGGTAATAATGCTACGTAGTACACTGTTAAAACGATGGAGTACTCTTTCAGAGAGTGTTCAGACTAGGCTCCGAGTGAATCACAAAGGCACCGCAATTAGATAACGGGTCACGAACGGGTCCGTTTGATATCTTTCAAAAATGTATGCATGCCAAAATGTATGATATCCTTTGAAGTTAGGAGACCGCCAGGTGGTCACGTGACGCTGGATGGTTACGAGCGGCAGTTGCTAGTTTTTTATGCTGTTACACAGCTTCGCAACGTGGGCTACAGACCTCCTTTACAGCTCGGTCGTATCAGCGGCAGTTAGTAGATGTGTTTATCCGAAATAGGTGACTTTGAGCCAGGTACAGAGCACCGCGAGCTGCCGCTCTCTCGTAGGAGATTACGGTTAAATGTATCCCACAAAATATGAGCATTTTGCTGTGACGGAAGTAAAGATTAGGCACCAAAATGACTAGTTAAGATTAGGAAAAAGATTGTGGTTTGGATTAAAACACTCCCAAGGGTCACACATGTCCTTGGTGAAACGCTTTAAACGTTATTACGGTGCATAACTGGATTTCGAGTTAAGGGGCCATATTTTTTCTTTCGTCTATATCTGACGGTGAGGTATTAACATGAATGTCTATCTGACGGACCCCCTTGTCGAGAAATAACGCAAAAGGTACACTTCTTTAGAGTAGGGAGTGAGACTGTGTTGGTAGAAGGGTTAGAGGTGTCACAAATGCATTCGGACACTTTTCCTGATCATCGGTTGTTCCTGCGAGTTCGAGGTCGGGTTTTAGGTCTCCCGTGCAGATGAGCGGCTGTGGAGCCTCGAGGCCGTCGAGTCTGCAACTGCAGCTGAGACAGAGGCACTGCTCTGTCCCACTCAATTAGGTCAATTGGGTCTCAGTGTCAGTCATCACACACCACACACACACACACACACACACACACACACACACACACACACACAGGCTCAGCGTGAGTCCACAGTTGGGTCAATCAGCTGAATTGACCAGGAACTAATCGACTGACTGAGCCAACAGGAAAAGAAAGTCTGACAACACCAGGATGGGAACTCATGCCAAAAAAACCCACCTTGTAATGTCCCTTTTCTATTTTTACGTGCAAAATATTTCAAGAGTTTATTAGCGTGTCCAGATTTTTTTAACTGACTGAACTGATTATTTAAAGATGCAGTAGGTAAGACTTATAAAACTAACTTTCTGTCATATTTGCTGAAACTGACCCCATGTTCCAGTAGAACTACATGAAGCAGGTAATTAAAAAAAAAAAAATCTGCCTCCTCTGGCTCCACCTACAGCCTGTAGTGAGATATGCAAAAATCCACCTGCTCCCGTTCAGATGCACCAATCAGGGCCAGGGGGGGTGACTAACTGCATGTCAATCACTGCTCATGCACACGCATTTATTCTCCCTTGTGGGGGGAGGGGCTTAGGAGACCGTTTTGGGCTTTAGCTAAATCCTGGATCTTCACAATCCTACCTACTGCACCTTTAACTTGAACAAACGTGTAAACTTTTCTAGTGTTGCGCGTTATGTTTTAAACTATTTATTTGAATGTTTTATTTTGTATTCTTCACTTTATAATCTGTTTGTCTTCGGTTGTTGTGTTCATTTAACTGTGAAACACATTGTAGCTGCTTTATTAAAAAGTGATACACAAGGTTATTGATAAAGTTTTATTTTTATTTGTAAAGGCTCATTACCCTAGGATTATGGGAAACCAATTGTGATTCAAACCAATCACGGCAAATGATTGTTTGCCGTTTGAGACCCTTATCTCTTCTCCTCGTGCCACTTTTAGTGATGTAGGCTGAAAACTGCGGCTTCTTGTGTTCAAGTTCAAGGTATCTTTATTATCCCAGAAGGGCAATTTGGTTTACAGCCAGCAGTCGGCTATATCAGAGATGGGAGTAAGTCACACATGGGCAAGTCTCAAGTCTTAACCTTCAAGTCTCAAGCAAGTCCAAGTCATTTTTGGTGACAATCAAGCAAGACAAGTCATAGCTTGGGTCAAGCAAGTCAAGTCATAAGTCAAAAGTTTCCATTTTTAAACAAGCTAAAGCCAGTGGTTATGAACTGCTGGAGTTTTATTTTCATTGTTTCCTACTCAATATTCAAAAGACATTGCGTCCAAGCCACATACATCTGAAAAGTTTTAAATTTCTCCTGTCCAAATCAGTTTTCATATGTATCAGGAGTCAAACAGTGAAAAAAAATTAAATTTATAACTTATACAGTGGACAAAATATCTAAATTTTTTTTAGATATTAGACGATTTTAGACGCTTTTGCCAGTATTTTGCCAATAATCAAAATAACAGTGTCATATTTATTGATATCACACACACACACAAAGCAATGCTACACAAGCATTTGTGTTGTCTAATACAGTTCTCCTATATATTTGGAGTCATCCAATCCATCAAGTCTGACTGGAGTCAAGTCATGTGACTCGAGTCCCACATGTCTGGGCTGTATAGACAGCAAGCACACCAAAAAACACAACTTTTTACTAGAGCTACATTTTAAGAAAGTCATTCACAATGCTAATGGCAGCAGGAATAAATGATTATTTGAACCTATTCGTTCTGCATCGCGGAAGAATGTATCTGCGCCCGGATCTGCCAAGATGGTTCTTGGCTTTCTTTAAGGTTCCAGCGATTTTTGCTGCACACCTTGACAATGCCCTGCAGGAGATTTTTCTGTTTGTCAGAAAGTGACCCATGATAGCCGATTAAAAGAGAAAGAAAGAACAGATTTGATAAAACAGGTATAAAACGTTTGGTAACACTTTGTTTGAAGGTATCTACATAAGAGTGACATGACACAGTCATGAACACATGAACTTGTCATGACAAAAACTGAATGACGCTTACTAAAAGAAGCGTTATGTCATAAATGTTTATGACTTGTTTATGTTTATGACACGTACATGACAGTGTCATGTCACTCTTATGTAGATACCTTCAAGTAAAGTGTAACCAAACGTTTTCATAAAAGTGGTGTCGACATTAAAACTGCGTTGCTTTTGATAAAAGTGCATACGCTGATGTGCTGCTCTGATTTTTATTTATTTTTTCCACACAGCATCAACATGAGGCTGAAAGCACAGTTAGTGTTAGTGAAAGACTTGTCCAGGCAGCTTCTTGGCAGAGGGAGGAATCCCATCATGGTGAATCACATTACCTTTACACTTCACTCAGCAGATTTTGTTAAAATTATCATCTTCCCTTTGTTCTCAGCTCAGTTTAAATCTCAAGTATCAGGGCTGGGACCCGACGTGGAGTCAGCACAAACACAGAAGCAGTCCTAACATTGGTAGCGTGTTATCGTCTTTAAACATGATTTGATTTCGTGAAGTGAAAGTAGCTGGAAATGTTCTTAAAAAGCCAGGGTTTGCCCCAGTGTATTGCAAGCCTGGTGGTCTCTGTAAGTCTCTGTGAAATGTTTTTAAATGTATTTTGAAGACGTTACTAACTACAGTTACAGTGGGATGGCTTGGTTGTAAGGTAGATATATATTTTTCAAATCTCCAGTTAGCTTTTAGGACTGACTTATTGTAGGGCCCTATGGAATCTGTGTTGTATCACAGTCTGTTGGGCTTTGCGTTAACGCTGCCGTCTGTGACTAGCCCCAGCCGGGCCCTCGTTTTTAACTGCAACTCCTAATTATGAATTCTTGAAAGTAAGAAAAAAAAGTTTTCCACGCTCTGGCTTCATATGCATTTCTCTCTGTTCTGATGATGTCTCCGCCCCTCAGGCCTTCTTCAAATCAACAAACAAGTCGACTTCCAGTGGTCAGCACCTCACAACGGCCCTTGGTGTGCGTTACTTTTCTTTATTACTAATTATGAATTCTAACACTCGGTATTATTGGCACTGCAGAACGGTTCACACTCTTTCTAACAGTAAAACACACGTACGTAACGTGTGTATATATATATATATATATATATATATATATATATATATATATATATATATATATATATATATATATATATATATATATATTCTACTCTGTGTTTATAAGATCCTGGTTTACAGTAGTACTCCTCAAGTTACAGTTTTCATAATTTATTATATTTTTTGCTCTCTTTTGTATGGTATCAGTTTTGTTTTGTCTCATTTTATTTACCTTGTATAATCCTTTTCTATTTTAGTCGGTGTGCTTTTCTTTGCTCTTGACTCAAGGAGCCTTCCCAAGAGTCCTTATGTGCCTGGACTGTTTGGTGTTTGCACAAATGGCAAATAAAAAATCTTGAATCTTGAAACACAACCGTTCTGAATAATGTCAGCCTTTGAAAAGCACACTGGAGCTCTGCGGTGCGTCGGTGAGATGGTCGTTTTGGTCTGCAGTGTATTTCATGTTGGAATTTAGCCTGGACCGATACAGAGATATGACACCTTGTGTTCTCAAAGGAGGAGCAGACGAGGTGAGAAGAGAGGATACAACACCTCGTCTGAAGGTGAGAAGAGAAGTGGAAGAGAAGAGGAAAAGGATAAGGAGGGGCGACAGAAATGGTGGGGAGGAGAGGATGATGTGAAGACAGAGAGGTAGGGATGATGGTGAGAGATGGTGTGAAGGAGGAGTAGAGGAAAATGTGGGAGGAGGAGTTGTTTGGAGTGAGAAGAGATTACGCCCAGATGTTCAACTGGAAAACAGGTTGAAGCACGGATGCATTAATGATAAAGCGTCCGTGATCCGAGCGATCAGGAGCCGGAAGAGTCAGTATATCCGCCCCAAAATGTCCTTCTAAGAAACCTGAAGGAATCCATAAACATTTCTTGTGGATTCTACAATCGAAAAAGCCTCCATACGAGGGCGTAAAAGCGTTGGGGGAAAAAACGGCAACAATGTCAAAAGACGTAAGAATTTGGGAAAAAGTGACAAAAACTTGGAAAAAAAAGAACTAAAAAAGGCGACAAAAAATGTGTCAACCTCCCTGAAAAAGGCAAAAAAAAACTCAGAAAGAAGCAACAATAACTTAAAAAAAAAACTCCAGAAAGGCGACCAAAAACGTAAAAAAAAATGTCACTGTCAAAAACATCAAAAAAAGAAAGTTAAAATGTCAAAAAAGTAAAAAAAACAAAACGTTAAAACCACCAAATGCGTAATTTTTCACTGTCAAAAATAAAAAAAGCGTAAAGAAATGTCAAAGAAATGTCAAAAACATTAAAACGGTTGCTGTTAGTTTCTGCACCTTTTTTTAAGGCTTCAGGGAGGCTGAAGAGAAGAGAAGAGAGGAGAGGAGAGATTGGGTGAGAGGAAGATGTGTAGGGGAGAGAGAGAGAGGAAGAGGAGGACATGTGGAGAGATGGAAGAGAGGAGAAAAAGAGAGAAAGAGGTGTCAGTGGTGCAATGCAGTGCTCACTACCCCACCCCAGACACACACACACACTCACTTGTATACTATACTTATAAGGACCCATGTTTTAGATCTATGTAAGGACCCTTCATTGACGTAATACACTCCCTCGCCCACAAAGTAAAAAAGAGTGGCTGAGTATATATAATATGTATAAATATAATATTTTGATCGAATAAGACTTATTGACAGAGATAGAGCAAAAATTAATCAATTAATTGTCAACATATAAATGGAAAGTCGTCTGTTTGATCCCTGGCCCCTGCACTCTACACGTGTCTCTCCAACAGTATCTCTTCTGACTCAATGCGTGTTTTTAAATTATGAATACCAACTTCTGCCTCTAACAGGCAATTTAGAGTCGCTTCGTTTAGATACAACAGGCTCAAGTACTCTTTTATACTGTACATCAGTCTATCCTGTTGCTAAACTGAAATCAGTGCGCTGCCAATTAAGATATCATGAAACATGTTTCTTTGTCATGGCTGTTGATACGTCTTCATCTTTATACTATACAGTATGTGTAATTGTTGTCTAGCTCTGGGTGTATTTTTCATTTCGATGTGTGATGTATTGTACATGATTCTTGCTGTTCTGAGTTGGTACCTTAACAGTTGAACGCACTCATTGGAAGTCGCTTTGGATAAAAGCACCGGCTAAATGTGACGTAATGTCGAAGTGTCTTTAAGCCCCAAATTGCTCCCGTTGCTGCACCGTCGGTGTGCGTGAATGTTTATCTGATGAGCAGCTGGCACCTTGTATGGCTTCCTCGGCCACAGTGTATGAATGTGTGTGTGTGTGTGTGTGTGTGTGTGTGAACACGGTGAGTAGTGCCTGTAGTGTGTTAAGTGGTTTCAGTAGACGCTGAAAAGCACTATTTATATAATATAAATGCAATCCATTGACTGTATTTTGTGTTTAAGTCAGCTGATTTACGGCTTATTTAAACTGACAAGTAGCTGACAGAGAGTAAGAGACACATTGAACCCTTTTGGTGCTGCAGCCTTGACATTAATGTGATTCTGGTGGAAGTGAATGAATGACTCTTAATCTTCAGATCGAGTTGACCCAGGGGCTTATTCATAAATGGAAGTGCAGTCACGTAATGAAATGCATCTCCAGGAGCGTCTACCCATTAAAGCTGGGCCATATTGAGAATATCAAATATCACTATATGTTTGACCAAATACATCGATGTTGATATTGTGGCGATAATGCACGGTTGACTATTGATGCTTTCACAAAATATTAACACAATGAGAGTTTTGATAAATAATCACCAATAATATGGATACAATGACTAAGTGGGTAAAGCCAAACAAAACAAGTAGTAAGTATGTTAAATTCAGGAAATTTGAACGTTTTACTGTAGTGCAGCCTTTAAAACTAGGAAAAGACAACACTTGTGTCCTATCACGATATTCAAAATTTAAGACAATATTTAGCCTCATAAAATGTCGATATAATATCAATATATTGCCCAGCCCTGCTACCCATTGTGACTGAGATGTTCTAGTTAGGTCTAGGTCTATAGTGTTTACTGTTTGTTCATTAGTTTTTCAGCCCAGTGAGTGAGTTTGCTTTATGGATTTCAGTGGGAAGAATGCAAACTAAAATGTACTTTTAGTCGTGGACATTTGTATCCACTTGAGTTTAAAATGTGTTTTAATCCGACTCTTCAAAGAGCTTTCAGTAATCTGCAGCCACATTTTGACAAATGGGACTGACAGATTGTCTCTCTCCTGGTTTCAGGAGGGACCAGGGACATCGGTTCAGCCCTCACCAGGATGTGCATGAGGCACCGCAGCATCGAGGCCAAACTCCGCCAGTTCTCCATGTGAGTAAATCTGTGTGCGCGTGCGCGGGTGTGTATGTAGATCTGTGCGTGCGTGCGTGCATGTGTGTGTGTGTGTGTGTGTGTGTGTGTGTGTGTGTGTGTGTGTGTGTGTGTGTGTGTATAGATATGCGTGTGTAGATCTATGTGTGTGTGTGCAGATCTGTTTGTGTAGATCTATGTGTGTGTGTGTGCAGATCTGTTTGTGTGTGGTGTGTGTGTGTGCAGATCTGTGTATGTGTGTGTGTGTGTGTGTGTGTGTGTGTGTGTGTGTGTGTGTGTGTGTGTGTGTGTGTGTGTGTGTAGATCTGCGTGTGTGTGTAGATCTGCACACTGTGTGTGTGTAGATCTGCGTGTGTGTGTAGATCTGCGTGTGTGTGTGTGTGCGTGCGCGTGCGTGCGTGTTGAACAGGTGTAGCATCTCCTCCCAGCTCTCCATGGCAACCTGCTGCTCCTCTTCCTCCTGCTTCAGCTTCCCATCCACCATCCCGCTCTCTCCTTGTTCAGTCTTTGATTCCATTTAACCACATTATTAGAAAACTTCATGAATCCCCAAGGGGCAACGCACGTACGTAGGTACGCGGAGACACAGACCCTACGCAGGACCCTGCGCCGTAGCCTGACGTGCACCTCTCATGAAAAATGGACGCACGTCACTCGGCCGTGGCTCTGTAGCGTTGCATTTCCCCTCTTCTCATTTGCTGGTTCTCCTTCTAACAATAAACGTAAACATAAACAACATGAAATGAAGGAGAGGGTTAACTTTTCCTGCTCCAGATGTCCCACCGTGGTCAGAAAGAACAGGGGAGACACTTTGTTTCTCTCACTGTGACTCTAGAGTTGCTACTCACTCCAAAGCTAATCACCGTCACTCTCTCACTCGCTCTACCACACACACACTCCCCACGCACACACACACGCCCTGCTATTAGATTGACGCACACACCAACGCACAAGTGTAAACTTTCAGGCCACTTACGTAGGCTACGGCGAAAGCTCTGCGTGGAGCCTCCTCACGACCATAAATCAGGCTTTACCCCTAACCTACATGTCGGAACCCAACCCTTACTCTCACCCTAAACCAAGTGTTAACCCAAACATTTATGTTGTGGGGACTTTTGCTCTGACTGTGTGTGTGTGTGTGTGTGTGTGTGTGTTTTGGCAGGGTGTTTCTGGACTGTCTGATCAACCCTCTACAGGAGCAGATGGAGGAGTGGAAGAGAGTCGCCAACACTCTGGACAAAGACCACGCCAAAGGTACACAAACGCAGAAACGCACACGAGTAAAGAGAGACATGCAGACATGCAGTTAATGTCTGTCATAATGTATGTCTGTGTGGTGTTCATGGACTCTCTGTTTGCATATGTATGTGTGCATATCTCACATGTATCTTTGTGAATGTAACCTAAAATATGTCCATACAGTTTCACACTGCGTGTTCATCTATCTGTGTGTGTGTGTGTGTGTGTGTGTGTGTGTGTGTGTGTGTGTGTGTGTGTGTGTGTGTGTGTGTTTTCTCTGCAGAGTACAAGAAGGCCCGTCAGGAGATCAAGAAGAGATCCTCAGACACTTTGAAGCTGCAGAAGAAAGCAAAGAAAGGTTTGCAGCTCTCTTCCCGGTTTGGTCACTTGTGAGCAGACCCAAACAAAATCTCCAGTTTATTTTCTCTTTTAGCGTTGATCCAGGATGAAAAGCTGTGTAATTTGGACGACTGTTTTTCTGCTTTGGGGATTTTTTTCTATTTGTGGAAAATCTGTGGGAAATTCTGCTTCCGCAGATTCTGCGTAGCCCTGCTTCTGAGATGCCTAAACATCACGCTGACATTTGTAATAACGAGTCGGAAAGCTTAATTTACTTTTTACCTTTAATTGACTTAGGTATTTCCATTTCCAGCTACTTCATACTTCCACTACAATTATCTATATTGCAGATTCAGAATATTAAGACAATCTATAAATCGACTAATATCAGATTTGATCAGATAAGACCTACCTGTTTAGTCAGGTGTTTGGCTGACCTGTCTGCACTTTTTGTTTCATTAAGTCATTTTAATTCTGTATTATGTTTTTAATATAAATTATGTTGTGTTTGTATGTCTTTTTTTATATTATTGTAAAGCACTTTTTTGATTTTATCTTTGAAAAGCGCTTCATAAATACATTTTACCTACTAACTTTTACATACTTAAAATGAGCTCCACCTTTATCAGCTGCACCATTAAAGTGATATTATAATAATAATAATTATATATATATATATATATATAATTCTGCATAATGAGTACTATTTTTTTTCATTTGTACTTTTACTTAAATATGGTTTTGAATGCAGGCGTTTAACTTTTTGGTGGTATTACTACTTTTACTTAAAACATCTGAGTATTTTTTCCAGAGAACGAGATTTAAAAGTTAATATGTTTATGTTTTATTTTCCTTTTCCAACTGTTCAAATCTGCCTACTTCCCTTCCCGTGTCCCATCATGCTCTGCTCTGTCCAGCTGATGTTTTTGGTAAGTCGCTTTCTTAATTTGTGCACGAATATTCTGGAGACACAGAGAGGTACTTTATTATCTGCTGTCACATCTTTCTTGCTTTTTTCCAAAATCATATCCATCCCACTTTGGTCTGCTGGAAAATGTCCCCGCGTTGTTTAGATATGTGTGTGTGTGACTCACATAACCAGAGCCTGAACGCAACAGAGAGCAGAGTCACGCTAAACAAGAGTCTTCAAAGAAAATGATTTCTCCAGCTTGTTTTGTAAAACATGATGCGTCATGTGATGTGACCACAATAGAACACAGCGGGGTCACTGACACACTACACAACTATCTGGAATAACATTACGAATGACTAATAATATCATCTTCATCACAGATACATCAGTATTGTTTTACTGTTCCAGCTCTACTCGCTGCCTCTCGAACTACCGAAAATCTTTTCAACTGACCAATGTCGATCTGAAATGAAGACCGATTCAGCAACTGCATAGCTTATTTCTCGCATGAAATGTTTTCAGAAACACATTTCAATTCAATTCAATTTTATTTATAGTATCAAATCATAACAAGAGTTATCTCGAGACACTTTACAGATAGAGTAGGTCTAGACCAGGGGTTTTCAAACTTTTTGTGTGTGTGGACCACCATTTGTAATCAAGAATTTCCACGGACCAACTCATAATACACATTTCCACAATAAAATATGTCTACACACAGTCCTACCTGAATTAATCCGCACCTCTTAATAGGCCTACTAGCACTAAAACTATAACTGGTCATCACATCACTACAACAGGCTTGTTAAAAGAAAGTTTACTGCACACAACGGCTGCCACATATTTAAGTTATTTATTTACTCCAGCACCCGAGGGCATGATCAGGTTCATTTGAACAACAGGCTAATTTCCATGGCAATAGAGTATTAAATATATACAGTATAAGAACACTTGGATGTGGTCAAAATTAAAAAAACCTTTGGCGATTTTAGGGGATTATTAATCTTCAGAGTTTGGACTTGAATGTTAGTAATCACACAATAACATGACAATTTAATTTAAATTTAAATTTTATATCAATATACATATTCTTAATTTTTATGGGAATTTCCTGGTAAAATGAAGGTTAAAAAACTATTATTTTATATTTTAGTTAGCTTTTCCACGGACCACCTGCAGTACCCTTACGGACCACTAGTGACCACAGTTTGGGAATGACTGGTCTAGACCACACTCTAGGTTAGTAACAAGCATTTCTGGGACAAGGATGTACACAAATGGAAAGAGAGAGGAGAGAGCAGCGCAGTGTGTCAAAGGAAGGAAGGAAGTATCGGTGAACCACTTTTGAAAAATAAGAGAAAGTTTTCAAACGAGCCGCCATGTTGGTCTGTTTTGAAATCCGGGTGCAGACAGCCCCACGTGAAGCGTTCGTCCAATCAGGTGCAGCCATCACGGTTGTACAAGGGTGTAGCCTGTTTTCTTTGCTTTTCATTGGTCAGTGAAGAGAAACTGATAACTGCTAGTGGCAAGCCCACCAAGCGTCCAACGCTGGGAAGCGTGGCGATCCCTGCCGTCAAACAACGCCACTGTGGACACGTACCATTAGCCTTGTTGCTCGAATAAAAATAACATTTTCTGTTGATCCAGTAACTGACTATCGATTAATTAGCCAATCATTTAAGCTTTAGGATAACAGCATAACATCTCATAGGTTAAGAAATATGTTGTAGAATAGCTTAGCCCAGAGATCTTCAGCAGGGGGTGCGTGACCCCTAGGGTGTCCTCAGAGTTACTGCAGGGGGGGCCGCCAAATTATGGTTTGATATTTATTTTTTCAAAAATTTAAATATGTCTGAAAATATATATTAACAACATTTACACAACATTGATGATACTCTTACTAAGTAAGGTATGCCATTATGGTAGCCAGCCACACATACAAGTAAGTTTAAGGATTTAATGTGCCTTCCACATGAATGTTTGACATTAAAAAACGTCTAGATAATAAACTTCCATCCATTTTTCTCATGTTAATATGGAACTACATTTGTATACAATATATGTGGTGGGGGGTCCCTGCTCTGCGTCTCGTTCAGCTAAGGGGTCCTTAGCCTACCATGCTGCCTACAGTTATGTTGGTATGAAAGAATAGCATAACATACAGTAGAACAGCAAGGATGGGGGAAAAAAAAATGATAATCGAATGTATCGGGGGGGGGGGGGGGGGGGGTTGCAACGATTTTTAAAATTGATTCTTTTCCCTAGAACCAATATTTTTTATTTATTTATTTTTCTTACCAATGATTCACCTAAATATTTTCTGCTTATACGGTACCGCTGACGGCGACTACGTCATATCCGTTTTCTGACCGAAAGCAGAAAAGACCTTGTCTACTATGAAATAAATGTCAGACTGACTGACTGACTGACTGACATGTGATGTGCCACCCCAGTCTCATGGCAGTTTGTGAAATTGTTACGTTATTGAATCTATTGATTCGTGAACAGGACACGATTATGTCATTTTTTTCGTGTGGTGATTACGAATTAGAATTTAATGTATTTAAATGGGAAGCATGTTTTGTAATCACAGCACGACAATGGTAGGGATTAGTATGAAAAGCAGAAAATCTGCGTAGGGAGGTTGGTCGGGGTGGTGGATGGGCCAAACAATACAGGACTGTCACCCTGGAGACCGGGGGTCGCGTCTGGCGTGTTGCAGTTCCTGTCAGCGTTATTCTCTTCCTAACCACAACCGTCCTGTTGTTTTCGGCGTCTCCTGCGTGTGACGGTACCTTTCCCAGTTCTTCTTTTCCTAACCACAACCGTCCCGTTGTGGCGTTTCATGTCCCTGTTGTTGCGTGCCACAGAGACCGTGGATCGTGTCCCTGCGCCCGGGCATCGTGTCCCCGTGTGGCAGTCCATCCCGTTGTTTTCGCCGGCGTGTGCCGTTTAATTTGCCGTTTAATTTCCCCGTTGTGGCCGGGTGGCGGTCCGTCCCGTTGTTGTCGCCGGCATGTGTCGTTTAATTTCCCCGTTGCGTCCCCCAGAGCAGCCCCGTGTCATGGCAGTTCGTGAAATGGTAACGTTCGAAAATCGTGACCTGTACACAAAATAAATGAAAAAATCGTGACCTGTACACGATTTAATAAATCAAAATAACGTGACTATTTACGAACTGGCGTGAGACCGGGTTGGATGTACATATTGTTTAAAAACAATTAGTTTTTATAAATGTCTCATGATATATTGTCTCTAGAAGTGAACCACAAGTAAAAACCAAAACATGTCCTCTGATGTTAGAACAAGTAGTTCCAGTCTGATTCATCGAGCTAAAACGAGCCTTATTATAAGTGGAAACAAGAGCTTGTTGTTCCCGCCGACAAAGGACTCGATGGCTTCCAGCTTTGAATTAAGCCTTTAAGACAAAATAAACAGGACCCGGGATTGACCCCAGAGGAACCTCAGATGTGGTTGAGCTGCTTCGGCCGTCGTTGGGTGTTTCCAGCCTGTTTTTATTACTACATGAGAGGAAACTGCCTCTGCAGTGGAATGAATGTAACGGGGGAAGAAGAGATTAAAGAGGGAAAATGGGAGGAAGAACTTGTGTTGGAATGAAATGAATGTAATGAGAGAGGGAAGGAGTTTAAAAGAAGGAAAAATGAAGGGGAATGAATGTAATGGGAAAGAGTTCCCTTTGCATCAGACTCAATGTGATTGCTTTCTGAAGTGATTTCTTAAAAAATAATGTAAACAAGGAACTTTGTCTGTAATTGTAGTCATGGGTTAGAGAAATCTGATGTCCGGAGCTAAACATCTCCCACTGAACGTCGATTTACATGTAAGCGGGTTTGTAATCAGCTTTTTTACACGCACGACAAAGACTGAAGACGGGAAAGTGAAGCTTCTCAAAGTATCATTTTGTAGCGGACAGAAAGAGGAGGAAGACGAAACCAAATAAACGAGATTTAGAGTTGGACACAAAGAAAGAAGAGGGAGGTGGAGAGACAGAGGAAAAGAGAGACACCCAAACGTAATGTGTGTTGCTTGAAATTCTGTGGGAAACTAGAAATTACATTCCCTGTCCGTCGAAGGTTCTCTCAGCCGTCTCTGTCCTCTCTGTGTCCCTGAAGCGTCTGCCTGCAAAAGTTCGGCTCTCTCCCATCTATCAGGCCAACCACAGAGCCCGGCCTCGGATCTCACTGGAGGAATGAAGAACTTTAATTACATGTTTATGTCGGTCCTGAAGAACAGACGATGGGATTACCAAAAGGATCGTATTGAAGAGGAAAAAGACTTCCCCAGAACTCTGTTAAAGACAACAAAAAAGACCAACTTTTTGTGGTATTTCTTGACAATTTTGTACAAAAATATAGACAAAAACCGACTTTTATTCCCCACTTCTGAGTCCATTGGGGTCCATTGGAGAAAGGATTAGTTAAAAAACATTAGATCAGGGTTAAAAACACAACAGAATCCTCTTACTAACCATCTCTCCAACTTAAACTGAGTATTTTGTAATCAGATAGTTAATGACTCGACTAATAATGTGTGGTGTGTGTTAGCTGGATGCCAGCGGTTGTTTATTTCCAGGCGGGACAGCCTGACTGATCGCTGGCGTTGGGGAGAAACATTTTTTTATTCTTTAACGTAGGTTTAAAGTTTTTGGGAGGCTCTAACTATTGTTTTGAAGCAGTCAGTCTGTTCGCTCACCTTACGGTCAAGTCTTTGTCAATGAAAAAGATGTGAAATAACTGACTTTTAATCTGTTGGCGGCAATTTCAGTGTTTTAAATGAGCACTTTGTGCTTTCGCTTGCTTTTGCTTCTTTTTTTTGCTTCTTTTTGTATTATTTTCCATTTCTTCAGACAAAACAAGGAATATGATTTTGCCTTTGGCTCTGGGAAATTGTGAATAACGTTTTTATACTTTTCTCTGATAATTTTCTCTGTTATTTGAAAAACATGATCTTGTAAGTAATGGATGATGAAAATAAGTGTTAGTTGCAACAGCGTCTGATCGCTTCTTTCACTTTTATGTGAAACTTTCATCTCTTTGTGACAGCTTTCCGTTTATCCAGTGTGGTTTCTTAGATTTTATGTAATTATGGTGTGTGTGTGTGTGTGTGTGTGTGTGTGTGTGTGTGTGCCTGCATGTGTGTGTGTGTGTGTGTGTGCCTGCATGTGTGTGTGTGTGTGTGTGTGTGTGTGTGCCTGCGTGTGTGTGTGTGTGCCTGTGTGTGTGTGTGTGTGTGTGTGTGTGTGTGTGTGTGTGCCTGCGTGTGTGTGTGTGTGCCTGCATGTGTGTGTGTGTGTGTGTGTGTGTAGGCCGCGGGGACCTCCAGCCTCAGCTGGACAACGCCATGCAGGACGTCAGTGATAAATACCTGCTGCTGGAGGAGACGGAGAAGCAGGCGGTGCGGAAGGCACTGGTGGAAGAGAGGAGTCGCTTCTGCTGCTTTGTCTCCATGCTGAAGCCTGTCGTGGTCAGTCACACATCCACGCATCCAGACCACAATGGTTACTAAAAAGATTAAAACAGCAGCTGTGTGAAATGGACTGACTGTCCAGGTGCGTGGAGCGGAGAGGTACTTCTCATGTCGCTTAAATTGCCTCCTCGACTCCTCCACTTATCTCCCTTCCTCGCGTCTTAGTCCCTCCCACCAAGGAGGCACATCGTGATCCAAACACTGAATACACAACTTAAAACTTTAACTACTGTGCTGTAACCATGAACTGTAAACATAATGGACGTAGCATCCAACGATGTCATCCCCATTAGTTTGTGGACTACCATTTTGAAGGCTTGAGTTTGGCATTGTGGCCCTCGCCATCTTGGTTTTTTTGAAGCCGGATGTGATGATTTTTATTAGGAGATGGAGCTGTGTAGGATGATGCGGCCAAGCCAGTGTTGTTGTGGTTGTAATAGCGCTGCGCTAAGCTAAATGCTAAAGAGGGAAAGTTGCCAATTTTCAACCCTTCTGAAGCAAGTCATCCAGCAGTGAGTTACTGCCGCCATTCATCTGCATGTAGGGCAGAACAGAAAATAAGCAAACTTTCCCTTAAGTTACCAGCTAGCTAGCACTAGCAGTAGGTCGATAGCGCTAGCAGTAGGTAGCTAGCTAGCTTGGTTGGCAAAATGCTGAACAGGACACTTTTAAGTGACCAAATGTAGCAATTAACTTTGATGAAGTGAAAACACACTTCATCAAAGTGAGAGGGTCAACGTTTAAGATAAAAACACGGACAACACCCAAAAATAAGGTCTATTTTAATATCCACAGTGTCATGGTTAGCATTGCTAAGCCTCTGTCCTGATTTACAGACCACGCCTTAAAGCATGGGACCATAATTTACAAAATGAGCATCATGCCGTGTTGAAGACGACTTGAAACTAGCGATTGAGACCATAAACTCATTATGAAAATGTTTATTGTGGTAATAAATCAAGTGAGAAGTAGGTTCATTTTCTCATGGACTTCTATAGAGTTCTTTTTGGAGCCAGTGGATTCGCCCCCTGCTGGAAATTAGATAGACTGCAGCTTTAAGACACTTCCACATTGGCTTCACTTTACAGACCCGGAAGCTTTGTCTATTATTTTTACAGTCTATAGCTGTAACTCAACCTGCACTGGAGCTACTGTAGCACTGTAGTGAAGTAGTTTTGTTGTAGACTTTTGTGCATGTCGGTGTTTGTGTGTGTCAGGAGGAAGAGATGTCCATGCTGGGAGAGATCACTCACCTCCAGACTCTGACAGACGACTTAAAGACTCTGACGATGGATCCACACAAGCTGCCGGCCTCCAGCGAGCAGGTACAGCTGTCAGAACCCAACAGATCTCCTGACCTGTACCTGTCTGTCTGCTGATCCAGGATACAGACATCTAGGCCTGTATCAATTATTACGTAATTGTCTAATCGCATTTTTTTTTTAACGTAATCCCCGTCTCTTTGTTTAACCGCAATTAATTGCTAACATTAGCTAAGGTCCTAAGGGGTATAACCGGTGGTGTAGTCTGTGATACACAGGTATACGCAGTATACCCACTTAGAAAGCTCCTGGATTTCCACATACCCACTAAAATGCTCAATGACATGCAACAACATACTTTCCATTATATTTACGATATATTTTGAAATGTCATCTGTGTTTTTTTTATCTTTGCATAGGCTAAATAAAGGTATTTCCACAGTAAATTGATTCATAAAAGTGTATCAGAATGCTGGAAATAAAGTCTTTGACGCTCAAAATTTCCCTGGTGGAGGGCACCCAGACCCCCCAATATGATATACCCCCCCCCCATTCTGGCCCATATATATATACAGTACAGTATACCCACTTCAATACATTAGACTACACCACTGGGTATAACTGTTGATGGTACTTGTTGATTTTGTTTAGATATGCCAACTTGTAATTATATAGCCTAAATGATTATTGGTCGGACCGTTGAGCTTTGCTATGCTAGCAGCAGCTTTCACTTGTTGCCAAAGCAACTCCAAACAAACGGTCTGTAGCTGACTCAAGCCAGAGAAATTGAACATTCTCGTGTTTCTGGCCCGAAATCAACCCGACAAACTCGCTGATTGAATAACCTTTTTTTTTTTTTTTCGGAGGACTGTACAGTATATTACTGTTCTATTGTCAATTTTATGTTCATTTAAGAAAAAAATTATAATGTTTTATGATGCTAATGAGGCGTGGTTTACTTCATAGGCTGTGTAATTACATCATCTGGGTCACATAACAGTGATATAAGCAAAAGATGTAGCCTGGGATTGATTCAAAACTTTAATTTGTTTGAAAAAGTAATAAATGAATATTTTTTTAAGTTTGACTGAAAGAGACAATTATATTGTTAATTGCAATGATTACCGAGACAATTAATTGTACAGCAAAATGTCGAATTGTTACAGCTCTACAGACAGCTGCCCAAAGCTTCCCTGACTCCTTCTCTCTCTCTCTCTCTGTCTCTCTGCAGGTCATCGTAGACCTGAAGGGCTCCGAGTGCACCTGGTCCTACCAAACTCCGCCCTCGTCACCGAGCACCACCGTATCCAGGAAATCAAGCATGTGCAGGTTGGTTGCCATGGCCACAGAAACAGCCCATTATCTCAACAAACCTCCCCAACAGGCTGAAACATGTAATGATAAACCCTGCCTGTACTCTGCTGCCCCCCTCTGGCCCTGAGGTGGAACTGCGGCTTCTAATGGAACATTAATGGATCACGTCAGCCTCATTTCTGATTGGTTTAATACATTACAATCCCTCTCCTCTCCTGTGGGGGAGGATGGAGAGTTAGTGGTTCTTTTTTAATTAAGAAAGTACATTTTTATTTGTTTGACAGGTTTTGTTGTGTTTTTTTTAAATTGTATTTAGGATTTTCTTTTCTTAACTTGCTTTTACATTTTTGTGATTGTGTTTCTTCTTTGAAATGGTCCAAATACAGCGACTTTGAAAACCAAACTTCTCCTCTCTTGTTTCCTCTCCTCTCTTCTTGTTTCCTCTCCTCTCTTGTTTCCTCTCCTCTCTTGTTTCTACTCCTCTCTTCTTGTTTCCTCTCCTCTCTTCTCATTTCCTCTCCTCTCTTCTCATTTCCTCTCCTCTCTTCTCGTTTCCTCTCCTCTCTTCTCATTTCCTCTCCTCTCTTCTTGTTTCCTCTCCTCTCTTGTTTCCTCTCCTCTCTTCTCATTTCCTCTCCTCTCGTCTTGTTTTCTCTCCTCTTTTCTCTTGTCTCCTCTCCTCTCTTGTCTCCTCTCTTCTCTTGTCTCCTCTCTCTCTCTTGTTTCCTCTCCTCTCTTCTCATTTCCTCGTCTCTCTTCTCTTATCTCCTGTCTTCTCTTGTCTCCTCTCTTCTCGTCTCCTCTCTCTCGTTTCCTCTCTCTTCTCATTTCCTCGTCTCTCTTCTCTTGTCTCCTCTCTTCTTGTTTCCTCTCCTTTCCTCTCTTATTTCCTATCCTCTCTTGTTTCCTCTCTTCTTGTTTCCTGTCCTCTTTTCTCTTGTCTCTTCTCCTCTCTTCTTGTTTCCTCTCCTCTCTTCTCTTGTCTCCTCTCTTCTTGTTTCCTCTCATCTCTTCTTGTTTCCTCCCCTCTCTTCTCTTGTTCCCTCTCCTCCTTCTTGTTTCCTCTCTTCTTTTGTTTCCTCTACTCTCTTCTCTTGTTTCCTCTCCTCTCTTCTTGTTTCCTCTACTCTCTTCTCTTGTTTCCTCTCCTCCCCTCTCTTGTTCCCTCTCCTCTCTTTTCTTGTTTCTTCTCCTCTCCTCTCTTGTTCCCTGTCCTCTCTTCTCTTGTTCCCTGTCCTCTCTTGTTCCCTCTCCTCTCTTCTCTTGTTTCCTCTCCTCTCTTCCCTCCTTTCCTCTCATCTCTGTCCTACAGCAGCCTGAACAGTGTGAACAGCAGCGACTCTCGCTCCAGCGGCTCACACTGCCACTCCCCCACCTCCCATTTCCGTTACCGAGCCTCCTCCTCTTCCTCGGTGCTCCCCCAGCAGACGCCGGCCCGCCTCTCCTCCATCTCCTCCCACGACTCTGGCTTCATCTCCCAGGACGCCTTCCAGTCCAAATCCCCCTCGCCCATGCCGCCGGAGAGCTCACAGGTAAGGAATGTGTAAAAATGAAATCTATATAAAACTAAGTTATAGGCTGACACACACACTCCGTCCTCTCCATTATATTCTGCTCCACTCTTCTTTCCACCAGTGAGGTCAGAAAATCCCTACAGGTTGCCAGGGTACTCTACGTTCATTAGCTCGAGGCTGCAGCTCATCTGTGTGTGTGTGTGTGTGTGTGTGTGTGTGTGTGTGTGTGTGTGTGTGTGTGTGTGTGTGTGTGTGTGTGTGTGTGTGTGTGTGTGTGTGTGTGTGTGTTTTGAGTCAACCCTGCAGCCACACAGCATGTTCACTGAACAGTTATTTTTATCATTGATTAATGTGTCCTTTAAAAAAATGAAAAATAAAAAATAAAGTATCATTAAATTCAATTTCAATTCAATTGTATTTATAGTATCAAATCCCAACAGGAGTTATCTCAGGAGACACTAATACAGATATTAGTAGTTGGTATGATAAACAGTGGCAGTTATAGTACCAATGAAGATAATAGAACTATGACTAGTACTATTAGTAGTAGCAATGCAGGGCATCGAGCAGGACCACAGCATCATGATATCGTGACTTAAAGTCTTTGGCGACGTCTTCAAATGTCTGTTTTCATCCCAAACGACAGTCTAAAGCCCAAAAATATTCAGTTAACAGGGACATAAGACAAAGAACTGCAGAAAATCCTCACATTGGAGAAGTTGGAACCACAAACCATTTAATTCATTTTTTAAGGGGGTGCTGCAGAGACGTCCAGGCCTACAAATCGTATCCTACAAACTAAAGAAAAGACTTATGTTTGGTACAGATCCTTGCAAAAAATCGCATTTTAATCATTTAATTTATTTTTATTTTAATAATTTGGTAATACTTTACTTGAAGGTATCTACATAAGAGTGATATGACACTATCATGAACACATGACACAGTCATAACACATGAACTCTAACTCTAACCATAACCATAATTTGTCATGACAAAAACCGAATGACACTTACTAAAAGAGGCGTTATGACTTGTTTATGTTTATGACACATTCATGACAGTGTCATGTCACTCTTATGTAGATACTTTCGAGTAAAGTGTAACCAATAATTTTTAATGAAAATGAGAATAATGATACAAAAATGATCATTCCCTCCAATATATCCCTTAGATATTTTCCACATATCGTGCAGCCCTACTTAAAGTCTTATGAAATACTTACTAAACTGCAATTAATTACTATGTGTTTGACACTGCTCATGACTGGATATTCAGTGTATTGTTTATGGTTTATGTTGTGTGCAGACAGTTACCACAGTTGTTAGCTTTTCATTCCGCCTGCTGAACCTGCTCCTGCTTCATTTATCACTCCTCCTTCTTGCTTCCTGTTCTCTCGCTCTGTTCCTTCACTTCATAATTGTTCTGCTAACTTCTAGTGCTGCTGAACTTATTAACACTGATATTCTGATTTTTTTTCTGTCTGCTTATCTGTGTTTTCATGGCCGCCCTCTGTGTGTGTGCTTTGCATGGCTCTGCTGCAGTCGTGTGTCTCCCCTTTACCCGAGGAGCCTTCCTCTTCCTCCTCTTCCTCACCCTCTCACAGCGAGCCCCATTCTGGGCTACAACAGGTGAACATCTACACATAAAAAGACACACACACACACACGTCTGTAAGGTTTTTGGGTCTGTGGAGCCAGCGTCACACACTCTTCTCTTATTGTTATTTTGGGTTTAAAGGGGCCACATGGAGCTTTTGAGCATCAATGTCTCGTTGCCACAATGATGTTGATAGCTTGGTCTAATCTTTTAATTGCTGTAAAGTAGTTTTCATGCCGTGTAAAATACAAAGAAAGGCTAGGGTTGGGGTTCGATGCCATGTATCTAATAGTAGAGCTGTCTTGTGGTGATCATAAGGATCGGTGTCAGGCAGCGTTTAGTCTAGATCAATGGAAGTACATTTCCAGATGAATTGCCTGACAACCACAACAAACAAACTCCGAGCTAGCAAGCTACGATCACAGTTCGTTGCTGTTACGCTTAGGATTGTGGGTAGTGTAGTTTTTATATAGAGTAAATGGCAAGTTTTGTAGAAAATGTGGATCATGTAACAGGGAAGGCCTGTTCGGTTCTTTCGGGGAATGTTTGTAAAGATTTACAAAGAATATGTTGACGGCATTTCCTCTCTAACTGGGACGATTTGGGACCGATTGGTCAGATTGCTGTGGACGTACACACGGCGATACACTGGTAAGAGACAATGACGTTTAACCATGTATCCTGCTAATTTAAATAGCTCCGGTTACTGTATAGAGCTCAACAGTGACCGCCCACTTTTTTACGGCTCTGACTCCGGAAGTGTTTTTCCCCATTCATTGACGTTTCGAAAATTGCTTATATATATATTATTTTAAGTCTGACACCAAGCCAACCAGCTACGAGATGAATAGTGAGCGTAAAACACATTTGATTCGGCGCAAAAAAACATTTTGAAAACAGCAAAAAAGGCAAAAGGTACAAGACAGTGCACAGAAACTATCATAGACTTCAATGGTCAATGGCTCAGGGTCAGTCTACCTCGGATGGTTTAGACATTATGGGATGGTTTAGACCACATACTGTAGCTCAGGGTCAGTCTACCTCTACTGGCGAGCGCTGGGATCGCCACTTGTGACAAGTTGTTTGTGACCAGACAGAGCGCCATATGCAACTTTACATTTTTCTGGGCCATAATTTAAAATTAAACTTTTTTTTTGTTGTCGTAACTACAGCTTTGGTCGTTTTTGTCACTTTTTTCCGACATTTCTCACTTTTCCCTGCGTTTTTCAAGCTTTTACCACGTTTTTGTTGTTTTTTTCCAAGTTTCTTGTCACTTTTTTCGATGTCTTTGTCGATTTCTTCTAGTCTCGTAAGGCCGTCCTGATCTCGCGAGCTCCAGTTTTCTACTCACAGATCAGTCTGGCATCTTAAGACAGAGAAAATTTGGAGCCGTTCGCCAAACGATCGACCAATCAGCATTGGCTTTGAGGTGGATTTAGGTGTGACGCAACGAGAAGCGACTGTTCAGTCTAAACAACGTGGCGGCTTCCACGGATGAAATGAGCGTAGCTATCGCGTAAGTTCTATCCGAATTAGAAAGTATTCCTTCATTGAAAGAAGAGCAAAAAACGGCACTGGAGGCTTCTCTCGGAGGGAAAGATGTTTTTGCTGTTCTCCCGACTGCTTTCGGCAAGAGTTTGATATATCAACTGGCTCCGCTAGTCATGAGCCAGTTGAAGTCGTGAAGGTGGTGATAGACAGATGGTTTATCCAATCAGCTAACCAGTATTGTCACCCCTTCCCTAAAGTTCTCCAATGGAAAGGTCCCAGATGGATATGCCGAGCAAATGCGAAGCAATCCATCTGGCGGAGTCATATTGGATTTCTTCTGCACTTCATTGGAAGTTTTTGTTTTTTTCCCACGTTTTTGTCACTTTTTTCAACGTTCTTTTGACATTTATTTTTTCAAATGCTATAAAATTGAATAAAACACCCAAATTCAATGAAAGTAGTGAACTGATCGTTCATTTGACTTGTGAAGAGCGTTGTGTGGAACCATGCACGTTACTTTTTTTTTGACAATTTGGTTAAAATAAAACCACATTTTTGACATAGAAACTTTTTGAAAATGGGTCAAATCTGACCCGAGGACAACAGGAGGGTGAAAAGAGTTCCACACAAATAGAAGATTTACAAATATAAGTCCATTAAGAAATACTAAGTTGATCTATATGATGAAATACAAGTTATACGCATTTACAGATACAAATTGCCCGGCATTCATTTGTGAATTGTGTTTCAGTCTTAGGAGACTTTTAGCACCATATGTTCACATCCTCAACAGTCAGAACCGCCATCTTTAATTGGTTGAATTGTGTTTTCTACCTCTCCCTCATCCACTCACCTTCAGTTGTCGAATGGTTTTGACCATCACGCTGCCCTCTGTCTGCACGGAGTGGTACTGCAGGCCCAGGACCCCCTCCTCCACTCTCCATTCTTCACCTCCTCCTCCTCCTCCACCACCACCACCTCTCCCATCTATTCGCCCTCCTATTCGTCTATTTCCCCCACGTGGCCGTGGTCTCGTTCAGGCTCCGGCCAATCAGGAGAGTTCCTGCCTCTCGGATTGATCCCGTCATCCAGAGTCCCGTCCTGGAAGGTTTGGTTCTCATTCTCCCCGATGTCCTCCTCCTTCACCTCTTTTTAATCCTCCTTTCATCTTCCACTCTTTTTGCTTTTAATGAATGTCCTCTCACCTTCTACTCACGTCTTTCCCTCTTTTGAATTGTATTTTCTTTCTTTGCTCAAAAAAGTGATTCTGTAACTGTGAAAAAGCAGCAAAGTGTAACGCTGCATTGTCTGGGATCTTGTCTGTCTGTGTAGGACTGGGCCAAACCGGGCCCTTATGACCAGTCAGTGGTCAACACCCTGAAGAGGAGCAGGGACAGGAGAGACACTACAGATCCCAGCAGCCACCACGGCGCCGACATCTCCACACCAGGGGATGAACCGCAAGGGGTTAAAGGAAGCCACTCTGGGACATCGCCCAGAGTAAGATGGGGTTTTAAAACATTTTGATTTTGTATTCCTGAAAACAGAGGTCATGTTGCTGGCAGCTTTCTGATTGGACAGACATTTAAAGAGTTTTAAAACAAGTCAAATTTTTTTACACATTTTTTAACATGTACATTTGAGTACAGGCAAGAAAACCAACACAAAATCAGCAAACACATATTTCAAAATTCCAGTTAACTGATTCAAAGGATGTTCCAAAAAGGAGTAGGAAGAAGTAAAAAAAAAAAAAAAAATTCTACTCCTAAACACTTCTTTATACTTGACTGATTTTGTATTACTTTAGTGATTTAAAAAAAAAACAGATTTTATTTATTTATTTTTTTGATTGATTTTTCACAAATCCAAACTGATAGTTGAGTGACATTTCAAGTTTCTTTGTGCTGTCAAATTAGTGAAGCAAAGAAAAGCACATCAAACTAATAATGTCATATACTTCTCTGTGTGTGTGTGTGTGTGTGTGTGTGTGTGTGTGTGTGTGTGTGTGTGTGTGTGTGTGTGTGTGTGTGTGTGTGTGTGTGTGTGTGTGTGTGTGTGTGTGTGTGTGTGTGTGTGTGTGTGTGTTTCTTGACCCTGGCAGGAGGACAGGGAGGCCCACGAGGAGTTGGCCCGAGCGCTGGCCCGAGGCCTCCAGCTGGACATCCACGGCTCCAGCAGAGACTCCCTGCAGGGCTCCAGCGGCTACAGCAGCCAGACCAACACACCCTGCTGCTCAGAGGACACCATCCCATCACAAGGTACATACACACACGCACGCACGCACGCACGCACACACACACACACACACACACACACACACACACGCACACTATACTATGACATCATGCAAACTTAATATGATGTTTGTCGACATACTATACTATGACTTTTTAATGACTTTTTTCGACATACTATAATATGACTTTTTTATGGCTTTTTTTGACACACTACATTATGAATGTTTTCAACATACTATACTATAACTTTTTTATGATTTTTTTTCGACATACTATACTATGACTTTTTTATGACTTTTATCGACAGTATACTATGACTTTTTGACAAACTATACTTTGACCTTTTATGACTTTTTATGACATACTTACTTTGACTTCTTTGACTTTTTTCGACATACTATACTATGACATTTTTATGATTTTTTTCGACATATTATACTATGACTTTTTATGACATATTGTACTGTGCCTTTATGATTTCTTTCAACATACTATACTATGAATTGTTTGACTTTTATCGACATACTATACTATGACTTTTTTGACAAACTATACTTTGACCTTTTATGACTTTTTATGACATACTTACTATGACTTCTTTGACTTTTTTCGACAAACTATACTTTGACTTTTTAATGAATTTTTTCAACATATTATACTATGTCTTTTTATGACATACTATACTATGGCTTTTTTATGAATATTTTCGACATACTATACTATGACTTTTTTCGACAAACTATACTTTTACTTTTTAATTAATTTTTTCTACATACTGTACTATGATTTTTTATGACATCATATTTGGCTTATTGCTTTTATAAAACCGTTACTACATATATCTGGTAATGTTTCATTAAATAAACACAGAGAAACAAAAAATACAATGTTTTATTGATTACAAATAGTCATTCTTCACCAAGCAATGTAGTTCCACGGCGACATTAAGCAGCATGGTTACCAGGCAACACACAGACACAGTTCAAATCATGGTTTTCAACATACTTTACTATGACTTTTTTCGACATACTATACTATGACTTTTTTATGAAATTATAGATGCTATTTTCTCCTCTGCATTTTATTTATTGCAGCACTAAACAAGAAGGTGCCTACCTCCTCTCGTATCGATGTATGACCATTATAGGACGAAGGCAGAACGTTTCTCTTTGTTTAATATCATTAAAAGTAAAGTTAGGTTTTGCTGCTCGCTTCCCGACTCATTTTAAAAAGGACAGAGAAAGAGCGGGGTCTGCGCAAAACAGCGCCCAGTGAAGTGCACGCTGTGGACGCCTGTGTGTCTCGGCCAAGAGAGAGAGCGGCGGTACTCTCTAACGTTCTAACAATGGCTTTTACAGGCAGCTTTTTTCTTCTGCTATCGCTCTGCAAAAGTCAACTTAGAGTCAACTGTGGAGACCAGCCGGGGGGATTTTCTATGCTTATTTCAAGGATGCTGCTCTGCACTTGTGTACAGATATCGCGCGACACTTTTTACCTCGACGAGAAATCTTGTCACGTTTAATCTCGCGAGATCTCTTGGGGACGAGATCTCATCACAACTCTAATTAGAAGCGTAAACATGCTTTCCGGTTGCGTTGACGAAAGGTAGTGTGATAGGATTGTTCTCTGTTCCCTACAGTGTCAGACTGTGACTACTACTCCGTGGGAGTGGATCAGGAAGGCGAGCATCAGCAGTCTTCCGACTTTGATAAATCCTCCACCATCCCCAGAAACAGCGACATTGGTCAGTCTTACCGCCGCATGTTCCAGTCCAAACGGCCGGCCTCCACTGCTGGGCTGCCCTCCAACCCCTCTGCCATAATCACCCCGGGGGTCGCCACCATCCGACGGACGCCATCCTCCAAACCGAATCTGCGACGGCCCTCAGGGGGCCTTAGCTTGGGCCCCATCCCCATCAAGCCCCCCATGATCCCAGTCAAGACTCCCACTGTGCCTGAGCATCCCGGTTTCCCCAGCAGGGCAGCATCAGAGGATGGCAACACGCCACGAACCCCACTCAGCCCCCCGACCACCCCTTTGTCACCAGGCAGTAGCGGGCCACTGTCACAGAGGTCTGGCTCCTGGGAGACCCAGCACCAGTGAGGGTTCGGATCCTCCCACCCCACCACCGCAGCCTAGTGGTCGCGTGTCAGAGTGGGAGCGCCAGCCTCTCCCGGAGCTCCTGGAGGAGACAGAATATAGCGAGGTGGAGGATTTTCTGGTGGCTATCCGAAGAGGCGTCAGGCTCAAGAGAACGTCGACCAATGACCGATCGGCGCCAAGTATTCACTGAGACTAAAAGGGTTTGGTTTTGACTTGAGCCATTTTGCGTCCCTGGCTACAGTTCAGCTAATGTGCTCTTAAAGGGACCCAAAATGGTTATTCACAAGTAAACGCCTATGACATGAAATGGATGCCGAGGATAGGAAGAAGTTGCCCGGAGACTCTGATAAAGGATCAGTTTTAAAATTACCTAACACGACTTTGAAGGGATATTTGATCATGGTCATTACAGAAATGCTAAATTAAACCTTTTGGCCAAAGAGAAATTGTTTAAATGAGGGATGACAATCCCTCCATTTGTGGTTTTGCCAGTGAATGTTGGTAGAGTTTTGGGTATCACAGTCCGTATGTACATAGTTTGAAAATCTCTTTTCTGAACTGATACAAAGTAAAGGGAATCTATCAAACTTTTTGTCCAGATATAAAAGTCATCCAACAATAATGTATATCGTTCTTAGTGTCATGGACTTGTTCAGGCCAAGAATGTCCCACAGTGCCAACAATGTATCGCTTGGGAAACTGACGAAAGAAACCTGCAGCCTCTTACAAGTTGAAAACTGTCAGTGTCGCTCTTGAACAAGGCCAGTTAAGTTCCCTTCTGAGGTTACTACTGGGAGCACTGGTGCTGATCCGAGATGAGTTCACCTGGGCAACTTCAGTATATAGATAGAGAAAAGGTGTGAAAGGACATCCTTGGCAAACACGTTGTACAAGGTCACTCTTGTAGCAGAAACAAATGAAAGATGAATTAAATGTTAATGTGTGTAGTATTGGGAAGAAGTAACAATAGATGACGTAGGGGAAAATTCTGGAAGGATTGATGGAGTATTTTCAAAAGATCAAATCATTATTTCTATGTACATATTTATATTTTGATGTGTTTGTACGTTTTGTTTGTCATACGATCCTCCTACATCCCCGTAGTCTCCCATTTCCACTAAAAAGGTGCCAAAAGCCTGTGTGCTGAATTTAACTTAAATATTCTCTATTTAATTGAAATGATGCTGGATTTTAGTTTTTCTCTTACGGGGTGTGCGATTAAGACAGACTGAAAGAAAAACTGAAAGAGTATTTGTTTGGGCAGTATATAGAAGGTTGGCATTTACGACTAAGTCGGTAAAGTTATTAATACCACAAAGTAGATTGACCTGCATGTTCTTAAAGTTCGCCCCAATATAAACAATCGTTTTGGCTGTTAAATGTGTAAGACCGGTAAGCCAATAATATCCCAGCAGTGGATATTAACAGTGTCAACAGTAGTGGACCAGGAACTGTGGATGCCTACAACGTGATAAATTAAGTCTGCTGTTAGCTCAACGCCCTGTCTTTGATCCTCCAAACTGAAAATCAAAGATATTGTAAGGGATATTGGGTCAGTATTTATTTATTTAATCATTATGTAATTTGGTTTTTATTGTTACATTCTTTTTTACAGCCTTTCTTTTCTGTAAAGCACTTTAAATGTTTTGAAAAAAAAAATCTAAAATGGACAAATATCAAAACGAGACAAAGAAGCAATCAATGATAGCCATTACAACTAGAAGGGCACTCGTAGAGTGCAGACCTCCGCCAAGGCATGCCCTATGTCGTAATGTTAACAAAAGTGAATAATGATTTGTATTTTTGCCCCATGATTTGGATCCACTCCCAAATGTAATGGGTTCTTTCCTTGGCCCATGCTCCACCCTTCTACCAAGGTTCAGGAAAACTAGGGCAGTAGTTCTTCTGTAATTCTGTTGACAGACAACAAACAGACAAACCGAGCTGAAACATAACCTGCTTCACAGACTATTAACTTTTGTTAAGTACTCCTGCAGACAGACATTATTTTGACTTTGTTGGCCTCCAGGTTCACTTAACCCTGTGTCCCTGTTCATTGTTCAACTTCTAACATGTTGCTAATCTACCAACTATGTAGCAACTGTGTGTTAGCATACACTTCCAAATCCATGGTAGTAATAGAGGTTGTTATTACAGGTTCCGTGTTACTACTTAGCTATAGTAATTGGAGTAATGTGGAATAGTGCATTGGTCTGTTGTAGTGAAGCCAGTGTGCTGATGGCGAGTTGTATTTAGTTAGCACAGATGAAAACGGTTGTGGACAAGTCAAAGCTTCAGTGTTGGGACTGTGTGCTGCAGTTAATCTGATTACTTTAATGAATTAAATGGACTAAAACAAGCAGATTGAATTTTGCCATAATCTAAACATAATGATTAAGAAAAGCCGTGTCATATTAATGGATAATGAAAATCATTTTTAGCATACTAAAATGAAAATCCAGAGACTGTTAGTTCACTTTCCCAATACAGGCACAACTAAAAAGTGTAAAACAGGATGTAAACTGGTCCCAAAATCTAGCTTGATTTAGTCCTAACCTGTCTGTGCTCACTAGCCATCAAACACCAGCTGTTCAGTACAGAGTTTTTCAGGTGGTTTAACACTCTGGCAGCCATGTTGGAGGTCTTCAGCTCTCTGGCATGATTACATTTGGTAGTCTCACAACAATTCAAAGGACGTTTCACAATTTTCAAGTTTAAAAGGTTTAGCTTAACATCAATTTAACTTAAATTTATCATTTGGACACTAGCTAATGTGCAGCCCTTAGTACATTTACTCAAGTACCTATACTTAAAGAGATATTTTGTTGATTTAAATCCAGCTCTGCGTCATGGCAGTGTGTGCAAATGAACTGTGTTAAACACACTGCTCACACAAAGATGACAGAGAGCTGGAAAATTGGCAAAGTATATGTTTACGTAAAGTACAAGTGCTGAAAAATTGTACTTGTATTTCCATTTTATCCAACTTTTGACTTCTACTGCACTATAATTTGGAAGCCTATATGTTGTACTTTGTTACTTCATTACATTTATCTGACATTAGGTACTTTGCTGATTCAGATTAACAATACAAAAACAGTATCATATCATCAGTATATAAATATTTCTGCCCGGCAGCAACAAGATCTAAATTTGTCAGACTGACAACGTTTCTGACCATTTCTACAAATGTTTAACAACCAGGTTTTTCAGCTAGTGGAGAGCCAAATCTCAACTATATGGACCTCCATTATGGCGCCAGATGAGGCTAACAGATTTGTGACCCAACTGAAAATCCTCTATTAGCTGCATTCCCTGCTGTGCACTGATATTCATGTACAACTGCGACAAATATATAAAACTGTAATGGCTTGTAATTACTAAATGTCGAATAGCCTGATGAGTTAAAAATCAAACTTGTGTTTGAGGGTAATTAGCGTAACAAGCTGTAATAGACAAACTTCCCTGTTGCTACTAAATAATTACTGTTAATAGGGTGTCATCGCAAGGTAAATTATTTCTGTATTTATTCAATTAACCCATTTAATTTGTGGCTTTACGCATTTCTAAACTCCCAACTGTCGTGTTGAGCGCTGAAAAACATATTAACAAATATATTTATTATGCATGTTGGCTTTTCTTAGTTGAACAACAGTCTTTTTTTTTTTTTCTACTGGAACTAAAAACATTTCCTCAGTTGGTCTGCTTCTAGTGGACCAGAATGCATTTTAGATGCCGTCCACGATCTAACGTGTTTCCCCACAGGGGTCATTAATGTTTCTGATTTTGTGTGACAGCAGTTTGACACCCTGTATGATGACTAAAGCCTGTCTGTTTTATATCTGTTCATTCATTTTCCAGTGCAGGTTAACAAATACAATCATGTAGCTGATGCGATAACAAGCGTATGAAGCTGAATGTTCGAGCCTGTGAGGACTCAGTGCGTGTCATGCGAACACCCACACTTAGGATTAGGAAAGTGATTATTAAGAGTCACATCTTTTAGTAACAGAAAATCATTTGCTCAATTATGTTGAACATTTTAAAGAACATCTGGTCAGAAAACTCAAGTCACTCTACACACAAGGTAGATAAGAGAACAATCACTAGACCAGTCCTCAGTGTGTGTGGAAGCCATTTTTGTCTCTGAGCTGTAGGTAAAGCAGCTGTCAGTGTGTCCCTGCCCTTTAACATTTAGGCTTTATTTTGAGACAAGTTGCCAAATGTCCGACAGTATATGCTAAATGATGCCCTGTTTTTTTTTTTTTTCTTTTATTGTATTTTATTCTCATTAAGATGTTTTTCCAATCTGATTGAAGTTGTCACCTGGTGCAGCTACTTAATCTCCATGTAAATCTTTAAAATAAAAATAACTGAAATGACACTTGCAGCTTATTCTATACCTTTTTAAAGTGGGGAATATGTAAACCTGGAATTAAGGTGGCCTTGACCCGGGACTCATACTACACACTGTAACGTGATCCTGGATGGCCTTTTTATGGAAATTAGACATTTTGGTTACTCTGCAGCTCAGGAAATCTGTTACAGGAGGAATGTTGGAAAAAATATATATGATGCCAGTCGGGTTCATAGTAACAAAAAGCATGTTTTGATACGACCTTTCATGGTTGCAGGTGTTGTCAGTTTACACCCTCCTGACGTTATTCTTTTTCAAAAGTCACTACAAAGAATGCCTATCATCTGGTCAGATTGTATTTTCAACTTCCTTTCTGTAATGAATTTTAAAAGCCTATGATTAACCCCTTGTGTTGACTTCGGGTCACATTGGCCCGTTTTAAATTTTTGTTTTATATCAGAAAATATTGGATGTAGAAATAAGCGCTGAAAATGTATAGAAGAAAAAAAATTTCAATTTAAAACGTTGGAAAAAGCAAATACAAATTGTGAAAAAAGGCGTCACAAATGTCAGAAAAAAATGTTTTTTTCAAGGTTGAAACGAAGACAACACAGGTTCCAAGAGATGGCCATCCAGGACCATCATACCGTGTGGGATGGTATTATGGTTCTGGATCAGAGCTAGAATTAAAGGCTTTTACTCCTTAGATTTCATTACCTCCTTTTCCAACAGCTGAGCCGAGACAAATATTATTAAAACCTGAGAGCCGCAGAGAGTTTGGAGGATGGAAGCAAAACTCAATAACCAGCCTAGACTTGCCCTAGTTTGCAGAAGGGATTAAGGGAAAACATTTGAGAACAAGAGTAGGTAGAGTATTAAGGCCCCCGAGAACCAAAAATGTCCTCAATTAAATATATGCACATTATGCTCTTTTTAGTTAATTGACCTTCTGAAAAGTAATGTTTTTCTTCATTTTTTCCTCTAAAGTGCGTGGCCATAAGGTTGGAAAATTAAATCAAGGAAACATGGATTAACAGTTTGCTTTGAGCAGGACCTGCCCTGATCCTGACTTTAATATTATTTGACTGCATCATTATTTATTAATGGAGTCATACAATCTAGCTGCGGAGAATATCAAAAATATTATCAAATATTCCTCAAAATTAGTAAAGCCTTTTTGTCTGAGCCTTATTCCTGTTTTTTGGGTAATAATTTGGACAATGAAAGCATTTTTAAATTTGGTTATAATCACCGCTCAACTACATTAATGACTGATGTTTACATTACTTAAACCAATAAGTGACTTTTTTTTGTAATTTTTAGCCGATATACAAATAAAGTACCCTTCGTTTTACTTGATTTTATCAAAACGGCACATGAATGTAAACATTTTTAACGTCAACTCAGACAATAACATTTCCATAAAAGTTTAAGCTAAAAAAACAGAAACGTTTCCACGTTTAATTTCTGTCATTTTTGCCCAGAAACTTTTCCTGAAAAACATCGCCAGATAATTGTTCATCACGTCCACTATCCATTAACAGAGTTCATTACATTTTTAAGCAGCAGGATATTTTAGGACTCATTACCCAGAAGGTGTCAGAGATATTTATGCTTTTTTGTTGTTTATTTATGTTATTACTGGGCCGACCCGTTTCTTTACCTCAGGCTCTGAAAATCTTGTACCTTATGTTTAATGTTCAGTTTCTGAATAAACCAACTGTCTCCTATTTTCCATGTATATCAGCTGTTTTGGCTAAATAATAAAATCATAGCATAAGATGTGCATCTGATGACTAAGGACACTTTTTTTCTTACTCTCTATGATACCATATCATTTGTGGTTTAGATCAAAGTTACATTTTTCAATTGCATTTAATTTCACAAGTCTGAAGTAGTAAATATTTAGTTTGACTGTGAGCTCAGAATTGGTAAAAAAAAAAAAAAATAGTTCAACTTACAACAAAAAATACATTTTGACTGTCCCCTAATAAACTTATTGAATAGTTGATATTACCGACAACACAAATACGTTCTGCGTTATTATATTCTAAACTAAAACCTGTTGTATCGGATAATATAAAATGATATTTAGGGTTTAAAATAGTGCCTCGTTTAGTTATGTTCAATATGTATTTACTGAACACTTTAAAGTTCCCTTCTACTCAAAACTGAGTTTTGCTTATCGTTACTTCAGTTGAGCAGAGTGATGTTGAGGCTTGGAAAGTATCGCTTAAACGGTACCAAAATATCAGCACTATTATCGTAAAAACATCTTAAGGTTGGTCTAAAGCCTCCGAAAACGTGGTTTCAAATATGTCTCCATAACACTACATGTACTTAGGATTAAATAAGCAACAATACATCTTTAAAGGGATAGTTTGGATGTTTTAAAGTGTGGTTGTATGAGCTAATTCTCCATAGTCAGTGTGTTTAGCTACAGTAGATGGGCGGTTGGCACACCCCCAGTTTGGAGAAGCAGGCAGGAGTACCAAGTCAGTAATATCAATAAGTGTTCGCTATATTTAGAATATTTTCGCCGCTTTACCTTGCTGTCAGACAACCCTTTACGATGGAGGAACTGAAGCCGTTATCTCCGCTCTCTTCAAAGCCACCAGACTCCTTTGGCAAAAATCTGTAATTTTACCTCGCAGAACAAGGGAGTTGCTGCTCTACCGCTGCCTCCATTGGTTAGTCGAACAAACTAACCGATGGAGGCAGCGGTAGAGCAGCAACTCCCTTGTTCTGCGAGGTAAAATGACTTAGTTCCCTTTCAAAAAGGGCTGTCTGGGAGCAAGATAAGGTTGAGGTTGTTGAAAAAATTGTATTTGAATGAATAAGTTTATTGGTCGTAACCAAAGGGTAGGGTCAGAAGCTTCAGCTTATATAAGCCCCCCCCCCTTCTCACATTTTTTTTACTTTTTTAAGAGTAACAAAAAAATTGGCAAGGAAAAAATGTACAAGATAAGATAAAAATGTATACATACACGCCTACATATACCCATAAGGGTCAGTACTTAGATACAGTACATTACCACCATTAAGTGAATAATATCCTAAATAATGATAACCATAATGATAATAATGATGTTGTTCATCATCATCATCATCATCATCATCATCATCATCATCATCATCACCATTATCAACATTCTCATACAATAATACTACTCAATGTCTATACTTATCTAGTGTCATGTGTTATGACTCTGGTCATATTGTTTCTTTTTGGTTTGCTCTGTGTACTGTGTGCGCCCTGTGTTTTCCTGTTGTGTTCAATTTCACATGCAGATAGGGGTGTGCCATAGCCGTAAGAGGATTGGTGGAGAGGTTCCAGGCCCAAACCTGGGATTGGCTGCAGCTGGTGGACAGCAGACATTCTTTGTCCTCCTCATCTCCCAAACGGCCACACTTTTGCTTTGTGTAACTTTGGTTTAGATTAGATATTGTTTAGGTTTGTTTGGTAAGGGTGGACCGCCAGGTGTGTTAATCTTGTCTTCTCCTGTTTTGTTAGTTAGGGAGGTAAGTCTTTTGTTATTGGTTTTGCCCTTTTGTTTGTTAGGTCAGTTTATCTCCCAGTTAGAATTGCTTTGTTTGTTTTTTTGGTGGTAGGTCACCCTGAAGCCTTATACATATATGTTATGTATATATTTTCGTTCTCTGTAAAATAAATAAGTTTGTTGTTATCTAAACCAATTGTTTGTGGCTACTTGGGAGACGGGGAAGATGGGGCCTTTTCATATTACGTCCTAGGCACCCCTAGACTGAGGTGTAACACATGTCTTTGAACCCTTTTTTAAATTTGAAGACATTCCTACTAGGTTTTAATTCCTCTGGTAATGCGTTCCATAACTTCACACCACAGATGGATATGCACCTGCTTTTCATCACTGATACAGGTAGGTCGTTTCCAATTGAGTAAGCAGAAAGATCTGTCTGACAGCAAGGTAAGGTAAAGCAGTGAAAATAGAACCAAAACCGTTGTGACTTCAGCAGACGGTAGTGCTTTCATTTAGGATCCCATCATTCAAAGTACAGAACAGTTTGAGAAACCATGTTTTCAGACTCTTTAGGATGCATTTTGTACTGAATGTGTCTTCGTAGTTGACTGGTGATGGATGTTTGTGAGATACACAATCTGACCTGAGAGCTGCTCAGACCAACCTCAGCCTTCCTCAGCCAGGAGCGACTGAAGTTTCTGCTGCCTTGCTCGAGGGCACTTCAGCCATCCGCGATGAACGAGAAGACAAAAAAGAGCTTCAGCATCACCTGCAGAGCCAGAGGTAAACACTCCCAAATTTATTATGTTAGTGTAAATTGCACATTTTTGCAAAAAGCATACACTATAATCGATCCTTCCACGTCACTGGTTTTATACTACATACATGTATCAGTGCACAACAGCTTCTACTGCTGTTTCAGACTGTCCACAAGATGGCAGCACAACACAGCATTCCTTTAACTGACACACTGAAATAGATTATACTTTTGTTCATATTCTTCAAAAATCTCTTTGCTCATTTTGCCTTCAGAGAAAGAAATGATACAAAATATCGAGGAAATGAAAACGTACACAAATGTGCTCGACACGCAGGCCTGAAGAAAACCTTCATCCTCTAAGACACAAAATACACAAACGTGATATAAACATGAGATGATACAAAAACATACAAGTTCAGTTTGTCCGCGGTAACATTGTGAAAACAACATATCATTTATAATTACGTAATTAGTTACTCCTTATATTAACACATGATTCAAACAGATGGTATATTGCTTCTTCTTTTTTTTTTTTAATCATTCTCCCCCACAATAAATCTCTTCCAATGAGACAAAATTCCCTCGAGGCTTTTACCATTAATCCAACGACAAATTTAAATATCTTCTGCAGCCGAGTCCAAACACTCATTAAAATATTGTTCAGACATTTCTGTCACCAGTGAGTCTGAACTCAGAGGTTTACTTTCTTCTTTTTTCCCCCCATCCAGTCCATAATTCCTTTTGATTTGAGGATTTGCGTCCCCATCCCTCTACAGATGAACATTTCTCTTCCCTGGAGCAACCATCACAATGTTAAATAACCACAGGGTTTAAAACCAGCTATATCACAATCATTATTGCAATATTTTACTAAAGTTTTGGCAATTTTTCAAACTTCTCCAAGGCATGGCCATGCCTCAGTTCTCCTTCCATACATTGCATGACCTGTGTAGAAAATAAATATGGACATGCTCCTGTGAAAACCATTCGAGGGTTAATGGAAAACGGAATGATGTGCGATCCATCGGCCGTGTCTGAAATCACTCCCTCAGACACTCAGTCGCTCAATATAAACAGACACTCAAGAGGTTCACTTTTTATATTTGTCCACTAGCAACTAACGATTATTTTCATAGTTGATTATTTTCTCGATTAGTTGTTTGGTCTATAACATACCAAAGAGCGGTGAAACCTGTAGATCAGTGGTCTACAACTCAAAGATATTTAGTTTACCGTCACAGAGGAGTGACGAAACTAGAAAATATTCACATTTAAGAAGATATAATTATAGGATTTTTGCTTTTTCATAAAAACAAATGACTGAAACCGATTTAAATCAATTGTTTTTTTTCTGGGCGAATGAGTTATTGGTTGACAACTAAGCGATTAATCGATTAATCTTTACAGTTCTACTAGCGGCACCAACTTTCACTGTCCGTAGAGCAAACGATAGATTGAATTATTGTAAATGAGTGTAACAATAGAACCGCAGTTTGTTTAAATATGGAGGCTAATTAACCGCAGCCTTGGTCTCCCTATTGATACACGTATCTATTATACAAATCCAATCACACCTAACCCTATTGCAAAAAGGCATTGCATGAAATTCCATTATCAGAACAATAACGATATGTTCATATTCTCGTTTATCGGCCAATAGGACATAGTACATCCCTCGTCTATGGAGATCAGTAGTGTGCTACGGCTGTAATATATGCATTGTTAGCAGCAAGAAGTGCCATGGACACTACTTTGTTGCATTGTGGGAGCACTTATAAATGTTACGTGGAGAATTCAGACTATTGCTGAGACGGTAAGTCAACCGACAGGAAAATAATTGTATAATTTAGAACTTAAAAGAGCAAACATTCTCCAGTTCCAACTTCTAAAATGTGAGGATTTACCATTTCAAATTCATTGTTAAGTTGAAAATTTTTCAACTTTGGTCAGAAAAAGAATTTTTAAGAATATTTCTGAATTTTTAAGAATTCACCTGGGTTACTCACAACTTTCGGTTACACTTTACTTGAAGGTATCTACATAAGAGTGACGTCATGAACAAGTCATAAACATTTATGACATAACGCTTCTGTCAGCAAGTGTCATTCGGTTTTTGTCAAGTTATGGTTAGAGTTAGTTAGGGTTCATGTGTCATGACTGTGTCATGTGTTCATAACAGTGTCATGTCACTCTTATGGAGATACCTTCAAGTAAAGTGTTACCCAACTTTCTTTTGTTTTCTGACATTTTATAGACTAAACAATTGATCGATTAAACCTAAACATAGTCTATAGTATTGTTTGTTGCAGCTTGAAAATGTTGACACAAAAATAAGTAGTGAAAAGAGAGCGATCTCTGATGGGGCCAGTAGCAGTGAACAGGAGAAAAAAGATCACCTTGATTTATCATACGTACAAAAAGCACCTTTGTTATTACGTGTGCTAAGAGCCGGAGTGTGGGAGAGAGAGGCACAAAGAGAGAGAGAGAGAATTAACGAAGGAAAGAAAAAATAGAGAAATGTCGAGTCACAGAAATCACTGAAAACTAATGAACAGACTTGTGAAGGCATGAACATGATTAGGACTTTGGAGGAGAAAAGATGGAGTGGACAGAAACATGCAGAAAAGACCTTTGAAAGCAAACATCAGTGTCTAGTAAAGGCCCAAACTTTAAAAAAATAGCGACTTCAGTTTCCAAGTAGTGTGTATCGCCACCGAGCGCCTCTTTCATTTGAAGACTTTCCAGCATATTAAAAACCATCTGACAAGGAAAGAAAAAGTCTGACTATAGAGCTACATCTGTTCTTCATGCAAAACATCGAAAATATATTCCCATCGAGGTAGCAGCGGACACGGTTACTTTTCTTTTAAATATTATTTTTTTTTTAAGTTTAAAAGGTGCACGAGAACCAAACCGCCGATACTCAAGTGCAGTGAGCGTAATTTGTGACTGAGAAGTCTGCTCAGTTTCAGATCAAGTAATGAGTCACGTTTACTTTTTGACCCAAAATGGACAAATAAATGTTTTGGAGATGAAGTCTTCAGATGTATAAAGTGTCTGGTGAAGAAAAATAACCAAATATACATCAGATCTTAGTAAAAAAAAATAATAATAAAAAGGACAATGTTTAAAATGTGAAATAGTGTTCCAGTATATACTTTGGGTTTCTACTGCCAGGATGGGAAAGGACCACCGGTCACACCTGGACCTTTCTGAGGGGATTGTCTAACACCCTGTTGTAATCAGCAGCTGGTACTTGAATCCAAATTTATAGCGGTTGTCTGAAGGTGTTGACACAGGTGAGCACTTCACATCCTGGGAGCTACTCAGGCAGCGTTCACAGCAGCCATTCACTCTGGGGCAAAAACAGAGATGGAAATTAAAGATTGGTTTCCACTGACATCATCATCATCATAATAATAATAATAATAATAATAATAATAATAATAATAATAATATAGCTTCAACACCATTGATTCCTCTCATCAACGCCCAGGACCCAGCAGAAAGGAAAAGATGTTTAAACACGTGTTCACATTTTTGACAATTAGATGTGAAACACTGACTTTAGGCAAGAGTGGTAAAAGCACCAGTAAGGTTCTGCTAATTGGTTAGGGTTGTAACAATCCAACTTCCCCCCCCCCTGGATACCGATCCAGATGCCTACACTCGGGCAATCTGCCAATACTGAGCACTAATAAAATAACTACACCTCGCTTGTCCCCCCAATTAAAAATCTGTACACAGCAACACACTTATGTAGGCCAACAGGAGACTGCTGTGGCACTAAAAACAAAGTCTGCGGCTGGCTGCGAATCAATTCCTGATTGCAGAAACTATTAATGTTTTATAGTGACAGAGAAACTGTAATTAATGTGGATTAGCCACGCCAGGCCCGTATTGGAGAGCAGTACGACTATCCAGCATATCCGATTTGTTTACAGTAATTAAAAGGAGGCGCTGACATTCTGGGAAAATTCTTTCACTTGTCAAACACGTAGACCCAGAAATGATACTGATATTAGTCTAAGGGTAGGGTTATGCTTGGTTATGGCAGCCTGTTCCCATGGACCATTTGTTCAAAAAGCTACGCAAAGTTAAGCTCTTTAATTCGTAAGCATTCCAAAGTTCGTTAATACTTTCAAGCCAGAGACCGGAGTTTGCTTCCCGGGGAAAACCAAAGTCTTTCACCCAGGAAATGTGTGTTCCTTGGGAGTATTTTAATCTTAACTAGTCGTTTTGGTGCCTAATCTTAACTTTCGTCGCGGCAAAACGCTCATATTTTGTGGACTAAATTTAACCGTAATGTCCGCTGAAACGACCAGCAGCTCGCAGTGCTCTGTACCCGGCTCAAAGTCACCTATTTTCGGGTAACTGAACCATCAACTACCGCTGATGCAACGGAGGTCTGTAGCCGGCGTCCCGAAGCTCTGTAGTGCGTAGCGTCCGTACATTTCTGTACGATATCATGCAGACTGTTCATGAGAATGCGTTGGTTATGGCTAGAAAGGATTCCTCTTGTGTAAACGTGACGTCACATTCTCGTCGAAAATCAGAGCAACTCTGGGGGGGGGGGACTCAAAAGGGCTCGGAATGTGTCTATCGTTTTTCAAACCCACTTTAGATAAAACCAGGCCTTTACGCGGCCTCTGCGATTAATTTCACCGTTTATCAGACCACAAACTGTTAGAGCCAGCGCTGCCGCTGGCCACCAGCCCATTTTCATTTCCCATTTCCTCTTCCCATTTTTCCTCCACTTCTGTTCCATCTTTCTTGGGAGTCACACATGTGCAGTACCTAGGTAAGGACTACTAGCCAGTCAGAAGCAGAGTATGAGGGCGTGCCATGCTAGCAGCTAGGCGAGCATTATAACATGTGTTCCAAAGTGACCACGTTTGTCTCTGAAGTAAAGGCTGGACTACAATAGAGCTGTTTGGAGCAGTTTGTGAACAGTGTTTTCTGTTGGAGATGGTAAGTCCCTTTGGGGTGGACTTACTCACTTTGTAAACCTATAACATGCACAAAAAGAAAAATATCACTATAAAGGAACGAGAAAAAGCCAAAAAGCATAATATGAGCACTTCATCCACACAGGTTTGTCACAGAGTGGGAAAGCACATTGACACACAAGACGGATCCTTTCTAGCCATAACTGTTATGCTCCATCAGAACGCGTTGTCCGACCACGCCAGAAATGAAAAGTTGTTTCGAACAGCAAACGCTCGTAATAGAGAAAGGGTGTGGGGGGGGAGACGCAATGTGGAGATAGCAGTCTCTCCTGGAAGACATTCTTAGTGTTGCACTCAGTTGTTCACATTAATGTGACAGAAATAGTTGCGTGAGAAATGAAAAAAGGAGAGACTCTTTTCTCGCCTCCACGCAGCGGACCAACAGTAGCGCGAATTTGAGGTGAATGTCGGACCGTCGGTTTCGTAAAGTTACAGGAACGGTCGGATTGGGGGTTTGTTTTTCAAAACGGGTCGGTCGGACAGACTCCAGAAAGAACGGGATTAATGAGAAGAATCAATGACAGAATCAGAACTGATAAGATCCCTCCAGCAGCCATCCCTCATGACAAACTTAGACGAGTGAATCCCCATAAACTCGACATACTGAACGAACAGATGGCATGTCTTGATAGAGAAGACCGTGTGGAAATACCACAGCTTGGTGCGTCGGAAGAAGCCACAAAGAGCTGAATCTGTGATGGATAAATACGATCAGTTGACACAAACAGTTTTAGAGGGTTCGGAGAATGAAGAAGTGTGAACGCCGCCTGAACAGAGAAACATCCGACTGTAAATACTTGAAAAGTTGACATCAGCGGTATCCAGTCTGTGGGTGTGACGGTGTTGTGTGACTGTGGTGGCTTGTTAGGAAGACGCGGTGTCGCTGCAAGGTTGTGCTCCTTTCTCTTTCTCCTTCTCCTTCTCGTCATCCAGGAAAAACAGCGGGAACATCCCCAAAATACAGCCAATGGTCACTCCGATGGCTTTTCCCTGTAGAAGGAGAAGAAATTATATCATGTTAAAAGTAGAATTCCTTCACTTGTTCTCCTTCTCATAAACTGTAGAATAAAACCCATTTATTATATTCTTTGGACTTCAAAATATTAAAATAAGGTCGCTTTCACACATGAGCTGTTTGGTCCGTTTTAACCGACCCTCGGAGTGCTTATTCGGAGAGTGCGGTTTGTTTGGGGTAACGTGAAAGCTTATTGGAACTCTGGTGCGGACCAAACACACATCACATCGGTGTACCTGATACAGGTGGGCCAGAGGCGAGCTAAACAGATGACGACTGCGAGGCGAAGTCATTAGTAAACATTGCAAGATGGCTACGGATGAACACCAGTTGTTTGAAACGGCTTCGGCCGCTACAATGAACGAGTTAGACTTTTTATCTAAAAGAGGAACAGAAGACTGAGCTTGAGTCGTTCCTTTGCAAGAAGGACGTTTTTGCTGTTTTGCCGACCGGATAGGCAAGAGTTTAATCTACCAGTTAGCTCCGCTGGTAGCTAAGAGTTTAATCTACCAGTTAGCTCCTCTGGTAGCTAAGAGTTTAATCTACCAGTTAGCTCCTCTGGTAGCTAAGAGTTTAATCTACCAGTTAGCTCCTCTGGTAGCTAAGAGTTTAATCTACCAGTTAGCTCCTCTGGTAGCTAAGAGTTTAATCTACCAGTTAGCTCCTCTGGTAGCTAAGACTTTAATCTACCAGTTAGCTCCTCTGGTAGCTAAGAGTTTAATCTACCAGTTAGCTCCGCTGGTAGCTAAGAGTTTAATCTACCCGTTAGCTCCGCTGGTAGCTAAGAGATTAATCTACCCGTTAGCTCCGCTGGTAGCTAAGAGTTTAATCTACCAGTTAGCTCCGCTGGTAGCTAAGAGTTTAATCTACCAGTTAGCTCCGCTGGTAGCTAACAGTTTAATCTACCAGTTAGCTCCACTGGTAGTTGAGTTTAATCTACCAGTTAGCTCCGCTGGTAGCTAACAGTTTAATCTACCAGTTAGCTCCGCTGGTAGCTAACAGTTTAATCTACCAGTTAGCTCCGCTGGTAGCTAACAGTTTAATCTACCAGTTAGCTTTGATGGTAGCTAAGTTTATGGGGCTCTGGATACGTCACCCCGTGTATTGTTGTGTGGTCGTAGTGTTATCCAATTGCGTGCAGTGAGATTTTCAAATGCATGCTTTGTGCCGCCCCTCGAGTTGGGCTATTTTCATTACTCAGTGCCAGACCCTTAATCTTTCAGATTTGGGTCTGGATTTCCAGGCTACCAGAGCTTGGTGATCCGATCCTAATGCAGGAAGGGAACCAAAAAACAGTTGATTTACTAGCCTGCAATGTCAACCTTGCACACAATTCACAGACTTATATATGATTTAAGGGATGAAAACTTTCAAATCCATAACCCAATATGACCACACATCGCTGGTCGTTTGTGTGACATTATCATCTCTCTCTCGTCTCCTTCACTCGCTGTCTGTCAGCTGCTCATTATCGCCTTCCTCTAAAATATTAGAAACACTAAAGCAGAACCAGAAAACCCATGACGTTGTCTATGTGGCAATCGCCCCACATCTACAGAACTATAGGTGTGAAAGCGCCCTAAGAGTAGCCTGTTAGGGTCCTAGATGGCCGCGATACAGAGGAGACAAACATCTTCAGAGACTATTTCAGAATAAGGTCGTTTCAGCTCACCAGTTGCTTCTTCCTTTTAAGCTTTTAAGCTTCAGGTGGGCCTTTGATATATTTGATTTTACACCTATTTTGCACTCCTCGGGCATGCAAATGACAAGAATAAAGCTGACAGTGATTTTGTTTTTTTGGCAATCTCTTTCTCTTTAAATCTCTGCCTCTTTTTTGTGTCTGTGGATTATCTTCTTGTAATGCGTTATCCGCAGCAGACTTTCCTTCCTGCACCGCTTAAGCTTTCTTCTTTTTATACTTTGTAAATGTCCTAGTTCTGTGCCTACCTTTTATTGTTGGTTACTTTTTGTTATTGTAATGCAAATTGCTACTTGGAGACTAAAACATTTCACACAAATAAAATCGGGGGCAGCCTGTCTTAAACTGCAACATTGCCCGTTAAACTTCAGCTGTTGCATGTAATTACCATCCCTCTCTCCTCTCATTTTCATTCTTGTCATCTCCCTACTGTCGGCGATACAGTATAACAAAAAAAAAAATTAAAAAAAGGCATAAATACCCCCCAAAAAGAATTTAAACAAATATCCAAATCTTACCATGTGAGAGCTGAACTTGGTCTGCCACATGTGCACCTGTTCGGGCGTCAGATCTGGACCCTGCATCCCCAGTTTGGAAGCCAGAGCCTCCACGTAACCTGCAAGACTACATACACACATCGGGGTAATTACACTTCAATGAACTTGTGGACTAGATAAATGTCCTCAGGTTGAAGATGTAAAATGAACTGGTATGAGTATGAGTATGTGTGAAAGCCTGGGTGGGAAAACGGAGGGTATAATAAGTCAAAGTAATTGCAATTATTAATTTACCATTTTTAATAAAATAAAAAAAAATGAAGCAAACACCGACTGTAATAGACGTCACACATCAACCTTAAAATAAAACTCCCTCAGAGACCGTTTATAATGCTACTTACCCGAGACCTGCCAAGTCTGAAACAAGGTTCCCCAGCGCCGCAGCTGCATGAACACAAAGAAGGAGACACTTTGATTTCTGCCGTTCTCTGATCAAACGCACACAGAAATAGGTATCTTATGTAATGAAGGATTTGACAGATTTCTTTTTAGCAACTTTTCAAGACTTTTTTTTAAGGTCTAGGTTGAAATTCAAGGACTCAAAGTGGCATTTTTTTGGGTTGCCTGAGAGAGCCAAAGCACAGGTCTTGAGTCGTGTTTTCAAGTTAGGTGTATGTATTTACCTGATGAAGGTCTGTGACCGAAACGTTGTATTTTTCTAAATAAATTATTGGTTGCGTAATGGTCAGTGTGAGGGACTCTTCTCTAAGCTTTTGATCTGCTACTTTTGATCATATCCTACGCACCTGCCCGACAAGAGGTGTGCAAAAAAAGTTGCACCAAGTTAGGTGTATAAAATACTTTAAAGGTTATCCATTCATTTTCAAATTTCAGAAGTTTAAGGACTAAAAGAAACTTGCAGGGTTCTTTAAGGTCTGTGGGAACCCTCTTCTCGTCTCCCGCCCCCTTTTATGTGAACTAGATTGGGAAAACCTGGGTTGATTGAACAAGTTGATAACCACCTTCGTGTCACACCTGCTGTAGTTAGGTTTGGTGAAGCCGGGTAACTGAAATAAATCCAGGGCATGTTGACCTTCCTTCGTAGTTTAGGCCTCTGGAGCACATGGCTGGGGAAAAAGATTTCGGGGCTACCTTGCCTAGCGTCCAAAAAAAATAGATGGATGGATGCTTGAAGAGATGGATGGATGCTTGAAGTTGAAATATAACAGGACAAATAATTGGCTGATGTTGATGCCCCCCTTTGAGGAAAACTTAAGAAACTCACCCACACACGGCAACCAGAACGAATAAGTGAATATACTTAAACTTGGCAGTGCCAAGTGGCCCACATAAATCTATGTAGGCAGAGATAGGAGTCCAAACAATAGATCAAAGCAGCACAAACTGAGATGAGTCGGTAGGAGTGAGAGAAGGTGTGAAACTTTTTACAGATCAGAGAGCACCTTTGGAAAACCACCAAGACACTAGTCAGCTTCTTTCTTCATCTGCCTTCATGGTCTAACTGTCAGCAGAATCAGCTTCTAAGCAATTCCTGTTAATGTACTACATCAAAAACACTTGGCAGCTATGAATAATTCACGCCGTGGCTCCGATTTGCACAGGGGATTGCTGACAGTGTGGTAGAAAATACATTTGTGCACAGCCATTACAACTGTAAAGGTGCTAAGTACTTTACGTGTTTGTTTTGCCTTCAGCGGTTCTCTGGAGGCTTTAAGAACAAAGATGCTCGAAGCTGAATGCAGAGAGACTAAAGCTGCGTTCAGACCACTGACAACAAATCCGGCCGTTCGCTCCCACCGTGGCACAAGTAGACTTTATATTTCACAGTTACTGTTTTCCGTCAGACCGTTTATACAGTAGATCTTGACGTTTCCGACCGCACTTGAAGGGAGCTTCGTTTCATGGAGAAAGAAAAGAGACGGAGGGAGTGAGGAGACAGTCAGCTGTTACTCAAACTACCGGTCAATTCAGTGCTTGTGTTTGGTGTTTTAAAACTTTCTTTTGGCATCGATAGAGGCAGTGATGTTTCCTGTTTCCTGTATGGGACTCTCACACAAGGGGGTAAGCCCATGGATGTAACGCGTATCTCCTATGGCGCCATTTTGATGCTACCTACCTCTCACCCCCCGTTGGCATTCCAGTGACTGCCATTCATTTTGACGTCACTTTGACAGCGAATAACTTTACATCTGAAGCGTTTAAAGACTATTTGTCCATTGTTTATTTCTTAAGAAACACAAAAATGTATAAAAGGCTCCATTACCTTGTATCTCACGTTATGGCTCCGTAGCAGACGTTTTTGTAAAAATAGGCTAACGATTGTGTCATAACCACTCGACTTACTGTCGCATAGTAGAGGAATTACCGTATAGTACAGGAGAAGCTCGCAGGCAGTTTGGACTTACATTAGCTGTTTAAGTTTAATTACTAATGTTAACTAGCATTTTAGTGATCAATAATTAGCTTGTGTCTATGTTATCTCCTTACATATACCTACGCTCTCCGTCTCTGCTAGATTGGGAATGATTGAGATTTCTCTTGGCACAGCTACCAGAAGACTTCCAACTTTCAGACAGGTTGCTCACGTCACATCTACGTCTTCGAGCTCAGTTGGAGGCTGCTCAGTAACGCTCAGCCATCACCGGAAAAGTGCTTCTAATATCCTTCACTGGTCTCTGTCCAGAGCAATGGGATCTGTTGGTATTTCTTTAACTGTCTATGCTCTCACACCGCCTCAAAACACAAGTCGCCAGTTACATAATTGGCCACCGCAGTGTGACGTGGGGTTGCATTTTCTCCAAAAGTTGAGTTGGTCTCCACAGTCCATCCCCCCCCCCCCCCCCCCCCCCCCTCCCGGCGCAGCCTAAACGCACTACCCCCTTTCAAAGTTAATGGAAAGCCCTGCTGTGAGAACGCACCTGCACTGTGACTAAACCTCCAGATGGACGGCTTACATCTGAGTCTCCTTCAAAGAAAAACTCCTCGCTGAAAGACGGCAATACAATCTTGCCTCATTTCACCAGCGCCTCTGACACCGATTGTGTGTGATAGCGAAGAGCTGCGCGATGAAAAGTGTCAGCACAAATAAAAAGAAAATAAAATATGGACTCGGTAAACAGGCTGAGCATCACTGCAGGCCGGATGAGGATAACACAAATATAAAGCAGCGCCTGGATGGATGAAGACGTGAGTGCAGCGCTATTGATCTCGAGCTTCTCTTTTCTCATTTACACTTTGCAGGGGAAATTGGAGCCAAGTATCCATGGAAACGGAATGATCTAGTGTTGAGGAGAGGGAGAAGGCAAGCTCCAGTGCCTTTATGGTTTTCACAGCGTAATAAAGACCCAGAAGAGCAGCAGCTATGATGACAGCAGGCTGTGTTGCAATAAACTGCAACATTATTCTGATGAAGTGTGAAGAAGATATTTCAGTGCAACTTTATACAACCGGTGGCATCACCTGCGCTATTTGAGTAACAATAAAGTCTTCCAGGTGATGGCTGATGGAAGAGGAGGAAGCTGATTTCAGATTATATTGTGTGACTTCCAGCCTGAAAGAAAAGCAATAACACCACTTCATGTGGCCATAAGTTAGGCACACTGGCCTGGTGACAGGATCCTTTACAAAGGACACCGTCATCGCCTAGTTGTGGACTAAGGAGAGAAGGAAGTATTTGATTCTGGTGTGAGGCCCAAACTTTGTGGATTGTGACCAATACATTCACTTTTTTTATTTTATTTTAATTATTACTTTTTACTTACTCTTACTCTTTTCTCAGGAAAATTGAATTTCTGTATTAGACAGTACTTTTAGCTACTATTTAGACAGTACTTTTAACTATTTAAATTGTTTAGTCAATACTTTTAGCTAACTATGTCACATATTTAGAAAATGAGGTTTATATAAATTTTCCTGATGAATGACAATTTCTATTTCAAATATAATTTAAAAAAAATCTTCAAAAGTAGAAAAAATGGATAAAAGAAGGAAATCATGATATTTGAGAAGATGGAAGCAGAGAATGTTTGGAGTTTTTCTTGATTAATGACTTAAATGGCTATCAAAACTGTTGATGCTTGATTTTTCTGTTGATCAACTCGCTCATCAATTGATTGATAATCAATGGAATTGATCCAACAGGATGATAAAGTAAAACTTAGATTTCACTGTGACTCGACCACAGACTTCTTCTTACCAGCCATGGTGGAGATCCCCAGAGTGACTCCGATGGAGAGTTCAATCTGCGTTCCCTGGAGGACAGAAGAGAATGAGGTGAGATGTTCATCCGGACTCAGTGAAAGGGTTATCACAAGAAGAACACGTCGACAGAAGAAAATGTGATCTTTGACGGCGATTTATATCTGTTCGGATTCTATTTTTCGAATGTTTTTCTTTCAGGCGAGTATTTCCAGTCAAGCCAAGCCTCGTTCCTGTTAATACATTCACTTACTGCTGCGATCATGATGGCATTATCAAGGAAACCAAATCCAACAAAGGGGATGCCGTTGTGGAACAAAACTGCAGACACACAGAAAGAAAATAGTAAATTAACACATAATCTGACAGATTTAGATTTAATTCCTGCACTTTGACATCAGTGAACTACACAGCCAGGTTTATCAACCTATAAATATAATATAAATAATTCACCTAAAATACAAAACGTGGGCGAAGGCGTTCAGCAATCGCTATCGAATCAACAGCCACGTGCAATTTAGCTCGCAGGTGAAGAATACAAACAACGAAAATCACCAGTTAACTTCATTTAAATTTGCAAGACCAGGCTTAAATGAACTGACAACATAAGTTATACCACTTACAGTTCTCAAGGACGTACACACACAATCTCAACTGGCTAGTTATCCTCGTGTATCCGCGCTATTCTCCGACATGCACTCTAACAATGCGGCTCTATTTCTGATACCGTGGGGGGCAGAAATGTTGCTGTGGGGTGCCGCCACGGTCAAATCAACAGAGGAAACACTGAAAATGAATACATTATATGCACCAAAATGTATTTTCTTTAACTGCGTTCTTTTTAACATCCACACATGTGCTCTCAGTCATACATTCATTATGTTAAGTACATATTTCCATAGATGTGAGGGAAAATGTGTTTAGATTACTTTCAAATCAAGAAGATTATGTGTAGACACTTTTGGTACAATGTGCATCAGTACACAAGAGCTGAAAATGGAAAGCTTGTAAATTGAGGTGCTGAAGCATATGTGGAAACACATCCAATCCAAATATTAGTGCAAACTTTATAAGAGAGGATAAGGTAGAGTTTTGATATACAACTTCTGTGCTTAAAGCTTAAAGTGGGCGACTATTTTATATTAATGAACGTCTGCTACATTCAAGCCGTCATAGAAATACTGATGGAGGAATGTCGGGTTGCTTTCTGAAACATAGTGTGTGTGTGTGTGTGTGTGTGTGTGTGTGTGTGTGTGTGTGTGTGTGTGTGTGTGTGTGTGTGTGTGTGTGTGTGTGTGTGTGTGTGTGTGAGATGTAATCATCACTCACCATATCTAATCTGGGCTGCAGTCGGCGGCGAGGGCTCCACGGTCTCTGAGAAAAGAGAAAACATCAAAACGCATCAGAAGTTCGCTCATTAACTGCTGAGATTTGACTTTAAGCGTCTGCGGCGACACAGAGATACAGTTTACTCACCCCAAAACTCATCACAGTCTCCCTCATATTCAACAATTTACACTTCCAGTCGACGCTCCGCGGTAACTTCTGACAGCTCTTGTCACACACACACGCGCACAGAGTGTTGTGTGATGGTAGAAAAACGACCACCATTTTAATAATTTGAATGCAAAAGTGCCAAAATGTATCATCCCATTAGGTTTCTCCAGAATCAGACCAGATGTGGTGTTTCAGATGGAGATTTTGACTCCCCCATATATAGGCATCCTATTAGTGCCATTTTTAAATGCCAGGGGGACAGTTTAAAGATCATCTTTTCAGATTTCATTCAAATTAGAAGCGTCTGAAACAGAAGCGTTTTTTTCTTCTGTCGGACAAACAAACTTTGGGCTGGATTTTAAAACTACTGCCAGGTTCCAAAACCTGTATCAAGTATCAAAAGTTGGTCCGATTCTTAGTCTTGTTTACGAACTCTGTTCTTTAAGACTGTTTGAAATAGGCGGGAGCGGTTTTGTGTTCAGACGATTCAACACTGATGCATTTGAGAAGTTTGGCTTTCTGTTTCTTAATATAGAAACTAATAAGAGTTGCAAAAAAACGCGCATTTCTCAAAGTGGTATCTCAGGTGTTGTTTTGGCACCGGTATCAAATTATTTCAAGCAATACCCAGCCCTACAAGCTAGAAGGTAATCTAGCTAGAAGGGTGTATTTGTAACCGTCTGACTTTAATTGGTAAGACAGAAGAGGAGACGCTGGGGGACTGGAGTTGGTTTTGTCGAGCTCCCTGTGGAGACGCCGAGCCGACTCTAGAGTAGTGGAGCAGAACTGGAGCAGAGTGCATTCTGGGGAATGGAGACACCAATTACAGGAATAGGTCAATTATAGTTGTCCACTTTTTGACCTCCCTGTGTGTTTTTGCAGTTACGTGCTCGTCTCGCACAAGTTTCACCAACTTTTCTGCCAACAGAGAAATGCCAAGAGCACAAAAATAACGTGTGTGTGTGTGTGTGTGTGTGTGTGTGTGTGTGTGTGTGTGTGTGTGTGTGTGTGTGTGTGTGTGTCTTTCAAAACAAACCGGCAGCAGCACCGCCAACAGATTCCCACCTCTCTGAAAGGTCAGGGTCTATTTCAGGATACAGGAGTGGAAGGTTCCTTTCAAACCAGGACAGGAATATCTCCTGCTCTTCATTGATCACAGCGCCGGGTGCAACTTGAAATGCACCTGTTACTTTTACTACTTTACCAACCATGAATTACAGTTTGTAAAGTACTACAAGGAACTCCAAATACTGGCAGACTGTCTCTTTTACTATTTATTTACTTTATTTTATCGTTATTAATACATTCTGTGTTTATATTTATATTGTTTATATTCTTTGTATCCTTCTTATATCTGAATGTGTGACATGCACCAACAACACCATGACAAATTCCTTGTATGTGCAACGTACTTGGCAATAAAGCCCTTTCTGATTCTGAATGTAGCCAATAGAAAAAGACTAGGGCCGCAACTAAGAATTATTTTCATTATCGAACAAAAAAAAAAAAAACTCCTGCGTCCCGTAGGTACAATTTAGGAACAACTGGATGTACTCTCATCTCCTTCATCTAAAAAGACATGTTTGAGGCTTTCAAATGTCAACACTTTGACTGACATTAGCTTGGAGAGCTGATGTACCTGTTGGGCCGCAGACTAAAGAAAATGACACCACCCGAACTAGCAGTCGCACTTCCACAAAAACAGCAGTGGCTAGTTGCATCGCTCAAAGGCGCTTGTACTTTTGTGCTGAGAAAAACAGGTTTCCCAAAGTGTCAGTTTATTTGTCATTTTGTTAAAGGACAATTCTGTCGCAAAATGAACCTAGGGGTTAATAACACATGGGTACCGAGTCGACCGTTCTCTGGGATTTGTTTTCATACTAATCTAATGTGTCCAGTTTTAGCCCAAACCGCTAATTAGCTTATAGCGCTAGTCTTTGGGGCCATGCGATAGTAAAAAGAAATCTCTATTTCTACACCACTAACAAGGCTCAAAATAGCACCACACTTCCACGGTAGCATAATGAGGGTCCCTACATGTAAACCGAAGCATTGAGAACTTTGTAAGTGTACAGACAGTTTATTAAAAAGATAGTTTAGAAAGACAGTAGCGTTCACATATACAGGCAGGCGCCATCTTGGGAAAACAGTCATGACCAGACTGCTTGTATACGTGAAGGCTACTGGTTTTTTTAAGCCTTGTTAGTGGTATAGAAACAGCGATTTCTTTTTACTTTACCCTCTGCCCAGAAGACTAGCGTTATAGGCTAATCAGCGGTTTGCGCTAGCTTGTTTCAAGCTAGAGACACATTCGATTAGCATGAAAACATATCCCAGAGAACGGTCGACTCGCTACACATGTTATTAACCCCTAGGTTCATTTTGTGCCGGAATTGTCCTTTACCTTATAGAGTGGTCACACTTTATTAACAGTTTGAACAGTTAAGTATTTAGCCTTTGTTGTAATACTGCAGCAACAACAACAGACATCTTAATCTCTGTACTGAGCTGCACAATCTTTAAACTCAATGCATCATGAATTGCAGATTTAATGTGACGGCAGCATTAAACCCCCCTGGCAGAACAGCTATCTTTTTTTAATAAATGTTGATCCAAGTCTAATTATAAAGCACTGATAGATCCCCACAGATGGCCAAAACATGATACAACCTCTATCCATTTTATACAACCTCTGTCCATTTTATACAACCTCTGTCCATTTTTTAAAGCTTGGCAGGTCCAATAAGCTTAAGACCCTTCTGGAGCTGGACAATGAACCCATGATGACACGTAAATTAAAGCCATTTGCCAGTGAAATGATCCATCCGTCGCTCCCCAAAATACCGCAACAGTCGGCTCATTAAACCTACTTTCTCTGTGAAAAGCTGGGCCAAGGCTTGCACACTCTGTAGTAAACAAACAGAAACTAAACTTTGCAAATGTGCATAATCATCAGGAAAGAAATTAATGTCTTCATTGTCAGTGCTCCAGTGGTTTACACACCACAAATGTAATGAGATGCCTCAAATTGCATCAACAGAGCACAGTGAGGTCCAACATTATTGGTCTGCACAGTGTATCTCGACCTATAGCAACAGCTGAGTAATGTTTGTTAGGTCATCAGCGATCAGTCAGTTGACAGTACTTTCCTAGATAAAAGACCATGCTGTTTAGGGCTGCACAATAGTTGTAGCACAATATACACATCGCGAAAAGGCTGCGACATATCGCAAAAGACACAGAGATTGTTTTTGTGTTAGTTGAACTAGAGTATCAGTAGAAAACTGCTCGTTAAAATGTTAACCGTCTTTCTTTTTTAACGGTGCCTTCAATTCAATGTTCAATTTGTTCAATAAAAGAATGCTGGAAATGATTTCCTCACATTTGTTTTAAATTCAACGAGCAATTTGTTGTATTTTTAGCAGAATACTGAAAGCAGTAGAAAGGCAGAAATGAGTACACTTTATCTGTTTATTTATCGCAAGTAATATCGTTATCGCGATATTCCACAACGTTATCGCATATTTTCCTCATTTGTGCAATCCTAATGCCGTTGCATGTTTCTGCAGGTTGCTATGAGTGTGACACTTTGGTCCAGAGGGAAATTGCACCAGAACTACTAGATGTATTACCATCATATTTAGTAAAGACATTCATGTTTCTCAGAGGATGAATGCTACTAACTCTGGTGATCCTAAACCGTCTCACTACAGATCACAGTCCTGAACATTTTACAGAGCTAAGAGTGTTGCAGTCACTGAAAGGATGGTACAATTACGGAAATCAAGAGAAGAATGTAGAAAATATAAACTCACTGGGTGTTAGGAAATCTTCCAACTGTGAATTTTGCTGTGAAATGATGTCAGGCGTGTGTAAAGTAACGTGATTAATAATTTGACTTCACCAAAAATAGATTAGATTGTGGTTGGACTGTGAACTGTGAACAGGGCTTTCTTGAAAAAGATAAGAGCATTAGTCTCAGTAAATGTGTTTCTATCCATCTCTGCATATTTTAAATTTGCACATAAAAAAAGAAAGGGAAAACTTGGGGAATTCGGGGGAAAAAAGGCTGAAATATCGCTTGGCTCGTGGAAAAGTTGGTGTATCAATCAACCATCTGAGAAGCTGCAGTGTTTCCTCTATGTTGATTTTGTAGCGGCGGCCCGCCACGGCAAAATTTCTGCCGCCACGGTATCAGAAATAGGGCAGACGCACAATGTAGTCGCGGTTGCCTTTTAAATGATCCTGCCGACATAATGCATAATGCATAATCCATAATGGCTGCAATTGCAATTTAACAACAAGTAGAACTATTCAGAGGTTATTGGGCCCGTCCAGTTTAACTCCACATACTGTTGTGTTGAAGGAGTTTATTGTCAAAACGTTCACTTTCTTCCGAGTCGACTATTAAACGAACAGCTCAGGGGGTTGTTCGGACAGACCTTCCCCCACTGCTTAAAAAAATCCTAAAGGAAACACCGAGGCATCATTGGAAACTGCTTGGAAATGGAAAGGCACTTTGAAAGAATACTTGGCAGGTCATTGAACTAACCATCTGTCCATCAAACTCTTGACGAAGCCCGTCGGTCGAAGTGCAAAAACATCTTTTCCATCGAGAAAAGCCTTTAGTGCCCTTCCTTGCTCTTCTTTCAGTGAATAGATACTCTTCATTTCGGATATAGCCTAACTGATGCTATTGCGGCATCTACGCCAACCTCTTTAGGAGCCGCCATTGTCGTTTTGAACAAACGGTCGCCTCTCGGTGTCATCACACACACACCTAAACCACGCCCGTAGCAGCCAGTAGCTCCTCCTGGGGCTCCAGAGACTCTAGCTGACGTGCGCGCAAGAGAATAAATCATGACGTTAATGAAGCATGAAACTGAAACGTCACTCAAGTTTCCACTGAAGAGATAAAAACGTCAGATCTGTGTGGACTGATGAGGAGACTTTAAAACGTTCCTCAAATTATTACACAAAATGTCATAGTTCCATCACATTTTCTACACTGTTTCCCATCGTTGGAGCTTGGCCTGGCGCTCTTTTAATCTTATTTAGCCCTCTTCTTCTGCAATAGTTTGTTGGCACTCGATTGGATCCAGCTAGACCTGGGTGATAGGGAGAAAATCAGATATCACAATATTCTTGACCAAATACCTCGATATCGATATAGCAGCGATATTCTAGGGTTGACAATTGATGCTTTACCAAAATATCTTCACACACATTTTAGATAAATAATCATCATAAATAATCATAAATAATAGAACAGCTAGAACAGTGCCTGACACACCTCAGAAGTCGGAAAATGGACCCAAAGGATAAATCCTTCCTTCCGGCAACACACTCACACCAAACTTGACATTGTTTGGATCTGAGATCAAAACTTGTGTCTCCATTTTTCACCCAAGAGTTTTGTTTTCTGGTGTGTAAAGCAGCCTCGCAGGGCTACTGGAAGTGGCTTTTTTTTGTCCTGTTGACAGAAGAATATTCATTTCAAATGCGCTGCTGAAAATGTCAGACCACACGGTGGGAATGACCCACTTTCACCCTTTCGGATTTTAACTTCCTAATGACTGCAGCGAGTACAAAGACTGTGACTCCTGGGGAAATGTGTCCAGAAATAGGTCTGACTGACGCAGGCAAAAAAAAATGTATTAATCGCTGCACAATCTGCCAATAGCAGCAGATTTGGAGTCAGATGAGTAAATGCAGAAGAGTTGTAGCTCTGTGGGGATCTCGGTCCGCTGTAGAATATCTCATAAAGTACATAATGACAGCAGTGTGTGTCGAACGCAATCCATATGTCAGTGTGTGATTAAATCAAACATAAGCCTGTGTGTATCATTTATATAATTAGACATCAGCAGATGCTGTATCCTCTGACTGCTGATTAAGAGAGTGAAACTGCTTCCTGCAACACAATGCACACTAGGGCTGCACAATTAATCGCAATTTTATCGAAATCGCAATATGGACTAGTGCAAAATCCAAATATTTGGTAAAGGCAAACTGTGTCAAACCATTCTGAATAAAGTATTGTGGTGCTGCAGGGACATCCCAGTCTACAAATTGTATCCTACAGACTAAAGAAAATAATCTTTGTTTGGTACAGATCCTGTGTAGTTGGTGCAGATTTGATGCCCAAAAACATTTCTTTGTGAGAATCTGTCCTGATTTATTAATGAACACTACACCAGTTTGGACGACTAGAGGATTTGAGAGCTAATTAAATCTATTCAAATGTGGGAAACGTGACTTTTATTTTAACATTTACATTTTGGAAGATCTTTTGTGTTCTTGCATTGTTAGCTTTGGCAGTAGGTTGATCTTTGCCCTTGGAAAGTTCAGAGTATGTGAAAACGGCCACACTCTTTCCTCAAATGAAAACAAGAGAAACAAATTCAAATTGAGGAAAGGGACTGAGGAGAGGAACTACTTACTGTCACGTTTGACATTTCACAAACAGAAATGGCATTTTTGTTCAGCCCAAAATTAAATGAAAACGCAGCCCTGTTTTCAGACTTTGACCTAATCTCTCTTTTTTCAGCGACTTAAATGTGTCTGGTCTTCAGACTGGTGCTGATAACAACCAACCAATCAGAGCTTCGTAGGTGGGATTAAAAGATGAGGTTGACATTACTTCTGTTGTCAATAAATTCTGTAAAAAGTCCAAAACCAATTCTTTCTGACTTTCTGTCTGTGGCACTCGGCCCAAAGTCCATCGGTTTCTACTGAAGACGTAAATCTTTAAATATGGGACCCAAATATATAAAGGAAAATAAGGATGCAATAAAATACAATAAGAAAAACGTATAATTATCACCAGGCTTAGGGCCCTATTTTAACGATCTAAGCGCACAGCGTGAAGCGCCTGGCACAGGTGCGTTTATGGCGTGTACGAATCCACTTTTACGCCCAGAATGCACCTGAACACACCTCCCTGTAAGACCAGCACGCCCATGGTCGCATGGATGGGCGCAGGTGCATTTATTTTAACCCTTGTGTTGTCTTTGTTTCAACCTTGAAAAAAACACTTTTTTTCTGACAATTTTCACAATTTGTTTTTGCTTTTTCCAACGTTTTTAAATTGTTCTTCTACACATTTTCAGCGCTTATTTCTACGTCCAATATTTTCTGATATAAAACAAAAATTTAAAAACGGGCCAATGTGACCCGAAGTCAACACAAGGGTTAAATGACGTGGGCGGGAAATTGACAACTGCGTCGGAATGCAATGCAAACGTCACCTTTCTGTGACCGAGCCGGAAAAATGGCGACAGACACAAATAACAACTCTGAAATCTGCAGATTTCTTCAATCAACATGACAACTGTTAGCTCTGAGTCCGGTAAATCTGCTTTTAGTTTCTATGCACCAAAAGCATGGAACTATCTACAATGTTTACTCTTACTACCCCTGGACATTTCAAGATGGTTATTTCAAATCATTTTACCATAATGTGCAATTGTTTTCATTGTATTAATTAATTGTTTGATTATTTTTTTGTGTATCTCAGCATCATTGAAAATAGTTTTCAAGATTTTAAATGAAGGTTGATGATGAACTGTTAACTACTCTTACTACACGGCCTTGTTAAATACTTGATTTTTTGCGTCGGGGTCTTAAATCAGCCTGAAGGGGTTCAATTCGCAATAATTACCAGCTCGCTCTACATTATCTCTTACATCGGAACCTGCTTCTGCTACTTCTGTGTCGACTGAAAATGGGATCGATACAGAACACCAGCTACTAATGATTAGCCTAGGACCGATCGACAAATGTCATTCACTGAATAATTAATCGGCAACCCAGTCTCATCAACCTAAAAAGGTTATGGATCCTCTAAAATGGTGGATCAATCATAAAATCAACTTCACACTTTTGAGAAATGTTTCCAAAGTTTGTTCCAGAACCGTGATTAATAGTATGTAAAGCGGTTTATGCTTTAATTGAAGAAAAATCAGGGAATGGCAGGAGGCAGACTGTCCAATCGAGTTAGCAGGCACAACACAGGCTGCCATGTCACGCTGCTCCCATCCCACGCACACACACACACACACACAGGAAATTTAACATCGACCACCGGCCAAACGCTTCTCCTCCTCTACCTGCCAACCAGGCAGCTCAACCTCCAGACGTCAGATTCTTCAGTTTAGTGTGATAAATGTTGAGACTAAAATAGAACTTTGTGTGATTAGATCGGTCACTGAAAATGAGGGTGTGCTGAGAGATGTGCTCAGAATACAAGTTATACTTTTTGATGGATAATGTGGAGGCAAAACAACACCAAACTGCCAATCAAATAAAAAAATATACGGCTAAAAGTACAAGCAGACCCAATCCAATCCAAAAACCATGGCCAATAATCTGCTACTATAACAGCCTTTTCTCTTCAGGTTCCAAGTTTTCTATTCATAATTCAGCCTCAAGAGCATGTCTCGAGGTCAGTAATTCATCCCAAAGGTGTTGGATTGGGGTTGAGATGCACGCTCTATGTGGGCCAGCCAAGTTCTTCCACACCAGACTGGGAAAACCATTTCTTTAAGGAGCTGGCTCAGTGGCACAGAGGGATTGCCCGTTTTGAAACAAGAAAGGGCCGTCAACACAGGTGCTGAAGACACAATTTTGTCTAAATTCTGTACATACTTTCGGCCACATTATGTAGCAGTTGTTAATTTACTTAAATAACTACTTTTTGATCGCACATTGTGTACGTTAGAATTCTGTCTGCTTGCGTTTCTGCCTGAATAGCTTATAGCTTCTACCACTGCAGCTGGGTCTCTTTCACTGACATACAGGCATTGCAGTGTGTTGCCCTAGTATATCACACACACACACACACACACACACACACACACACTCACACTCACACACACACACACACGTTTGTTTCGCTATCTTTGTGGGGACCAGTCATTGACATAATGCATTCCCTAGCCCCTTACCCTAACCTTAACCATCACAACTAAATGCCTAACCTTAACCCTTACCCTCACCCTAACCATAACCTAATTCTAACCCTAATCCTCAAACCAAGTCTTAACCCTCAAACAGACCTTTAAAGTTGTGGGGTCCAGCATTTTGGGCCCCACAAGGCTGTGCAGACCCCACAAGTATACTGTATTCCCCAGTTTTTGGACCCCACAAATATTGTAAAACAAGCACACACACACACACACACACACACACACACACACACGTTAACCACTCTCAGGCGTTTAACCATTACATGGTACCTGCTCGACTCGCTTCGACTCTACTCGTGTGTGGTTTTCCATAATGAAAAAAAGTCCCTGGTACTAGCTAACAGGTACTTTTTTTTTTAGTATCACCTCCGTCGAGCTTCCAAGCGAGCTTAGGCGATACCAAAAGGTGACGTGAAAACCTGCAGACTACTGCGAGCCGAGTAGAGCTGGTACTAGAAGTGGGTAAGCGCCATAACTCTTTTTCCACCACGTTCTCTGTCTCTCTCGCTCACTCTCTCAGGCAGCGTTCAAAGCAACAACAAAAAAAACGCTGTGTCACAAAATGCAGCTTCCTCCTTCATTTCACTGGAGATCAGCGGAGCTGCAGAGGGCTCCAGGAAAAAAACAAAAACAAAGACAGTCTTCCAGGATTTTTTTTTTTTTTTTTTTTTACCTCGACTTAATTTTTAATGCAATGCAACGCAATCTGGCAAGATGCTGCGTTGGACAGTCAAATATGTACAAGTGCACAATCCTTGTAGAGTTTTAAAAACCTGCCTCATCATGTGTGGCAAAAAATGCTGAGCAGTGATAGGTCTTCAAAGTTAGAGACCTATTACTGAACCTGACTTTCATTTGAAAGTCCTCCTTTCTCTCACACAAATTATAACAATGATGGAGACACAAATCAATGATAACAATGTTTGTTACTTTAAACAACAGTGTGTACACTTACTTTCCAGATCACTCACATATGCAGTACTAACCTAGGGTCTTTCTGTGAATGTGTCCAGCCTTCTTAGTGTTTTAAAAATAGCTATTTTGAGGCTAGCATCAAAGTGCCCCTAGCACTCCCATTCAAAAGGCCATCTGACCGAAAAACGAGAATATGGTAAATCTTAAAAGTGGCGATTCCATCCTAAATATGCTTTTAAATGAAAGTTTGACTCGGGTACATTCACAAAAAGACCCTAGGTTCATTTTGGCGGGAGTTACGCTTTAAGAAACTGAAAATGCTCTATGTGACTGTGCTGTCGATGCAAAACCTGGACAGTAAAAGCCTCCCAGTGAAGATAACTGATCAAGGCTGAAGGATGGTCTAAATCTTCATTTGGGGGAATTTGTGTACCCCTAGTTTGTCCGTTTTACCAAAGTGAATGGGTGAAGAGCTGCTGACACATACTGCAGTTTGTTTCAAACATAAAATACATCATTTGAGCCACTGCAGTCCTTTTTTCTTTTTTAAAGATCTGGAGCTTTTACAGTCTACTTTCAAACTCTTCAGACCTGTGCAGGAACGCTGACATTCCCATTCGATTGAAAGTTTAATTTGGGGAACAGGCTCTTAGGATATCTGTGCTGAGAGCAGGCCTCTGCAGACACGCGGGAGCGAGAGCACAAAAGATAGTGTAGCTCTGCTGTGTGACTGCAGGACAGCAGATGTCTGCTGCACACAACAAAAGGAGCCGAGATAAGTTTTCTGTGGAGTTCAAACACAAAGCCGACACCCCGGGCAGACTTCGGCTCGGCTGTGGACTTCCTGCCTGACAGCCGTAAACGGTTTGAGACAACACTTGACTCAGTGGAATCACAGGCTAGGAGGCTAACATAACAGAGCCAAACATGCATCTCTGCAGGCGTCAAGGTTTTTTTTTTTTTTTTTTTATTAAACTACATAGCTATATAGTGTATATAAAGCATATTGACTGTTGGGTCTCGTAGGAAAACAGGGAGATGAAGAGGCACAATAACTGTTGATTGACTCGGGGAAAAAACTAAAGAAGTCAGTTCAAATTAATTACAACTGCAATCTGATTCCGTGCTGCGCACGGCATGGGTAGGTTTCCACCAGTAAAGTTGGTCGCCTTGTTAAGGAGTTCGTGGTCTGCATCAACGGAATTACATTTCCAGGATAAGTGCCTGACAGATGTCCCTCACCTACCGCTCTCTGTGTGTTGCCGATCTCCAACTCCCTTCGCTTCGGGAACCAACAACAAACTTCAAGCTGGCAAGCTAACCCCCAATTTCCACCAAATGCAGAACGGCTGCGTATCCGCTCCAGAACGGCGGCGGAGTCATTAGGTTTCCATTAAAGTCGATGTGAGTATTTCCACTGACTGCAGAACGGCTGCGTTCCGACTCCGTCCCAGCTCCGGCGGTCCGCAGCCCTCCGGAGCAGATACGCAGAGCTTCTATTTTTTGCCGGATGCCGGAGAGCTCCGCAGCAATTCAGCAGATAGTGGGGGACAGGAAGTCGAGCACAGAAACAAAATAAACATCCGGTTAATTTTCAAAATAAAATAAACGGGAGGAAACAAACTGTTGTTGGTTTTGTGGTTCTGTTTATAGAACTACATCCTGTTATATCGCGCGATCGTACGTGAGTTTGCGAGATCTCGTGGGTCCTCGCGACTTCAGCTGTCAGTCATGGCCGCCGCCGTTGCGCAACAAATATCCGGACCTGGTGGGTATTGAAGGACAGCGGAGCACGGAGACGACACGCAGCGGAGCCGATTAACGCAGCGCCATGAAACCAAAACAATGTCTCGTCACCCTCCCCAGCTCGGACTTTTTGTCCAAAAAAAAAAAAAAACTCATGAAAAACCAAGATGGCGATGGCTAAAACGCAAACAGATGCCCTAAAAACCGTGTCCACAAACAATGGGGGGACGCCACTGATGCTACGTACATTCTTTTTACAGTCTACGGGAGATAACTACTGTGTGCTTATGGGGTGGGATAGGGGGACAATAATGTCTGTAGATTTGTATGACTTTATGTATCTGTATTGTATACTGTAAATACTTTGTATTTTATTGCGCCATCTACCTGCCCAGGGACTACGGGCGGAAACTAGCAATTTGCTACAACCTGACACAAGACATCTATTAATGTTTTTCGTGCACTGTCCCTGTTCAAAGAAATAAATTGCTATTACTATAATTGCAGTAGAAATGCAGACCAAAAATGGCATCAATTGGGTTTGACTTCATGAAAATCTTCAGAGGACACAAGTAATATTTCCATGTGTACAAACACCTAAATATATTTTTGGGATATCATAGTCTAATGTGTTTATTCAATAGAGGTGTGAATCTTCAATGATCTCCCGATTCGATTACGATTATCATGTCAGCGATTCCATATCTCGATGCATCACGATGCGTCAAATAAATTTTTCTATTAAAGCCATATAGGATATTTAATTCGTAGCTTTTCAAGCTTAAAAAAAAAAAAAAAAACATTCTGCAGTGCTCGAATACTAAATAAATTGGATACATAAAACTACACCACTGAGCACATGGCGCTTCCTGAATGTGCAAAACATACCAGAATATGTAAACAGAAAGGTTGTTAGGCTTACATTAAATTGTAAACAGAAATAATCAATTATGGCCCGGCCGATTATCGATGAAATGTCCATGTCCACGATTCGATGCATCGATTATTTGGTTAATTTCAACGCCTCTATTATTCAAAGTATTGTGTTTTGCAGCAGAGTCTTTCCATGTCTCTCTCGTTCTGTAGCTCTCTCTTCATCCCATTATGTAGCTTTGAGATGTGGATATGTCTCAATCTCTCTACTTGAGGCAGCACTTTCTGCTCAGATGAAAGATATCATGCTGCTGTTGTTGACCTGGCAGGCTCCGGCGCCGACTTAAGGAGGCAGCTCAAATTTTGAAGCGAAAGGTCTAATGTATGTGTCAGTCAAACGGCACCATCTTTAATCTTACTCAAACATCCGTGGTGCTGCTGAGATTGGTCTCAAGTCTCAGAGGAAATAACTGCTTCATTCCAACCTCACCTCCAGAACCCCCTCGATGAGATTGACGAGTTCGGGAGGTGTGCTGGCACACAGCGGGGAGCGTACTGCGCGGATGACTGAAGGCTCACACTGTGCCGTGTGTGGCAGCAGGATTTCAAATTCCATAATTTATATTTATATGTATATGGAAGATTTAGGCTTTAAAAAGTACTCTACTCCTAGTTGGGGTTTGACAGCATTTCGAAGAATCTGAATTATTTATTTAATTTATTATTTATCAATCACTTATGGTGTTTCCCCATTACATGGTACCTGCTTGACTGATCGACTCGCCCTTTTTTTGTTTTTCCATTTTGAAAAAAAAAGTACCTGGAACTGGTCTTTTTTTTTTTTAGTATTGTCGAGGTTCCAAGCGAGCTGAGGTGATACCAAAAGGTGACGTGAAAACCTGCAGACTACTGATTGGTCGGGGAGAATCGTCACTAATCACTGAGTCATCATTGCTATAGCAACAGACGGGGGTGTCCTGAACAAACCCACTATTTTTAAATAGTTTAGCCAGCGTTCTGTGTGTGTGTGTGTGTGTGTGTGTGTGTGTGTCGTGTTAGGTCACGGCAGTTTTACTGCGGCGTCGCTATGAAGACCTGCCACGCTCGCCTCACGCATGAGTAGGGTTGGGTACCGAAACCCGGTTCCACTACGCAACCGGTAGGAATCAGACCGGATTAGAACGCAAATTTCGGTTCCTCATTTCGGTTCCACTTAATGTGTCGACTGAAATATTTTCCCTCTGTCGCTCCGAAACGGAGGTAAAAATATCCCCCTTTCTCTGTAGTCTACCGTTAGCTAGCTACCGTAAATGTAGGCTACTTTTTAAAATGCCATATTTTCCCTCTGGGGTCACCAAAACGGACGTAAAAGCATATTAACCATTCACTGCACGTGATCGCTAGTTAACTTATCACATCTTTGATGTCATTTTTCAGTTTTTCAAGAATCGGTTTAGGAATCAGAATCGTTTTAAAAGTACCGGTTCGGCATCGGAATCATAAAAATCCAAACGATACCCAACCCCGCACATAGGGGTGTGCAAAAAAAAAAAAAAAATCGATTCGCATTCGTATCGCGATTCAAGCTCTATCGATTCAAAATCGTTTTATAATTTCTTTTTTGATTATTATTATTTAATTTTTTTTTTATTGTAAGTCTACTGCAATCACATGGGAAAAGTACTACATTTACATACTGTGGATCGTTTTTATTTATTTATTTTTATAATAAGATTTTCAGCCTTTATTAGACAGGACAGCTGAAGACATGAAAGGAGAGAGAGACATGCAGCAAAGGGCCGCAGGTCGGAGTCAAACCCGGGCCCTCTTCGTCGAGGACTATACCTCTATATATGGGCGCCCGCTCTACCAAGTGAGCTATCCGGGCGCCTGTGAATAATTTTTTTTTTGGAATCGAAAAATCGATTTTGAATCGAATCTTGAGCCTAAAAATCGACATTGAATCGATTGACATTGTGACATTTTCTGAATCGTGCACCCCTAATGAGGCGGTACTAAACCTGCAATGGAAAAAAGGAGTCTAGCAGAGTAGAGTAGAGCCGGTACTAGCAGTGGGTGAGCGCCATTATTGAACACAAAACTGAATGTTATTAAGTTTAACTTCTCTCTTTCTAGCTACATAACGTTTTACTACCATGCTTTCATCTGTTGGCGGCCTGCAGTTCTTTGTTTATAATGCCGAGCTGCGCTAACAGCAGAGTGAATAATTCACAGAACAAGTCTATCACCATCCAGTTCCAAACTTCTATCTGCAATTAGATTAGCACTCTACAGCATTTATATGCAAACAAACTAAGAAAAGAAATGCAACCGCGTCTGCTACTGCACAGGGAAGTGTCCTATTCCCACTAATTAATTCCCTGTAGATTTGTACTGTTTGTCGGAATTCATTTCGGGCGTCTATCGTTGTCGCTGGTGGGATATGTTCTCTGCACAGAGACGCACATCAAGCCTGAAAAGAAAAAGGGAAAACCCCTCACCAAATAAGAATGCAATACACACCCGCAAAGGGGCCAAGAAAAATACATTCAGATCTGCTGCCATCACGTTATTTCATTTCTTATTATATCAAATGAAAACACGTGCATCAGTTTAGTCTTGGGCTAAATCTACACCACTACGTTTTCATTTTCAAACCCCAGACTCTACAAAATAAGATCATCTAATGGAAACAGCAAAAGGGACAGTGTAAAAACAAACACCATCCATTACATAGCCACTAAGCTTTGGCTAAATATCAATAGCCCAAAGTCTTTTTTCTGAAAGCTGCACGGATCCGTGTTCAGACACTCACTGCTGATGTACAATAATATCTCAAACAGAGTCGTCCTCGCACATTCTGCTGCTGCACACAAATCCGGCACAAACGTCTACTGATGTGGGAGGGAGGGGTGTTAAAAGTTCTCATATTATGCCTTTTGTCTTTTCCCCTTTCCTTTATTATGTTATATATATATATATATATATATATATATATATATATATATATATATATATATATATATATACACATATATATATATATATATATATATATATATATATATATATATATATATATATATATATATATATATATATATACATATACATATATATATATATATATTTTTTTACAAAGTGAAAAATCCCAAAAGTCCACCCCTAAGGCACTTACCATCTCCAACAGAAAACCCTGTTCACAAACGGCTCTAAACAGCTCTGTTGTTGCTCTATCGGAACTGGGCGACTCTGTATCGATGCAGTGACAGACCATAATCGATTGTTGCCTACTGATGTTGCTTGATGATTTTCCGGTCGTCGCAGCTTTTTTTGTTTCTGCCTTTTGTCTGCTGTGCTCAGAAAAACCACGTGTAGTAATATCTAACAATATTGAGGAGGTGATGCATTGTGATATTGAATCATTGACAGGATAATCGTAATCGTATCGTGTGACCAGTGCAAATCCACACCCATAGTGGGAGGCATGATTTGCTGCAGATTGGTAGGTTTTGTTTCTGGAAGGCCACATTTTCAATTTCACAACCCATTACTGACACTTCAACATTTCACTCTAGTGATTACAGTGCAGACAGACTCATTTCATTTTCAGGTCATTTCATTTCAGGAGCAGGGCTCCAGACTAACTTTTTTCACAAGGAGCACAGTGGCCCCCACTGAAAATTTTAGGGGCACAATCAGAAAATGTAGGGGCACACCGTAAATCAACATGCTAACCAAATATTCACAATTCTACTAATTTCCACTGTATTACTAATAAATACTTTGATAATAGATGCAGAAATTACAATGTGCTGTTTCAATTCCAGTGTCACTTTTGAAGATGCAACATAGAAGGTTAACTGACAGCACCATCGCTGTCATGGAAAACAAAAAATATATATAACCAGCTCTAGTCTACAATTACAATGAATTCAACTTAAAATTAAACATGCATTGTTTAGGCTACTACTGAACCAATATTGGTACCGATACCTGAAATTCGGTTCCATTACCCAACGGTACCATTTTTTTGGTACTTTCCCTCTATAATTACAAAACAATTATTTCAGTTGTAAAAATTATTGTCAAACCTATTTATCCTATGTACTTAGAACATTATGTTATTTTATTAATTAAACAAAATCCTCCTCCTCCCAAACCCATCCCTACAACCTATTAAATATTCATTTCTTATTCACTGTAACTTTTATTCTTGAATTTGTATAATCTTTTTTAGCCTGTTTTATTTTCATGACCGTTTTTAATTGCTCTTTAATGTTTCATGTAAAGCACTTTGAGTTGCCTTGTGGCTGAAAGCTGCTGTAGAAATAAAGTTGCCTTGCCTCACAAGCTCAGCCTGTCAGTCAGTCCCCAGGGCACAGAACCACTGTTGTGCCTGCTTGTCTCAGAGGAAGTGTAACATCAACAGCACCGCGACCGCTTTCGGCTCTCCATTAATATCATATCGCAGCAAACGCTGTCTGCGTGAAGTTTTGAAAAACTGTAACCACACTTGAAACCACTTTATCGGCATTTCCGTGACTCACCGTGACTTCAACAAAACTGCAGAGCCAACATAGTCCGCAGCTATGCGTGTGTGTGCGAGTGTGTGTGCGTTTGTGTCGGAGCTCCGCTCTCTGTCAATTTTCAGAGAGGACAGATAAGCTTGAGCTTACGCACTCTCAGGTCCCGAAATTTCGACGTTAATGTGTAAAAAGGGGGCAAATTTACTGGTCGCACATGTGCAACTGGATGTAAAATTCAGTCGCACACGCTCAAATTCTTGTCGCAAAATGCGACCATTTGGTCGCAGTCTGGAGCCCTGAGAAGTGTGGCCCATTTCCACGCAGCTTGCCTTGCTTTGCAGCGACTTGGAAAGTTATTCGGAACACAAAATATCTGGTAAGTCAGGGCTCGACAGTAACGGTTGCCCGGTTGCCCGTGGCAACCTGATTGAGTCAATTGGCAACCGTTCCGTGGTCTCTGGTTGTCCCCTTTGGCAACCACCTGTTTAATATTTGTTTTTTTAATATATAAAAACAAATCAAAACTTACAAAACTGGATTCTTTATTTCAAAAGAAGTCAATATCGTGTTTGGTTGTCTCCTCAAATTGTAAAACACTACGTTTACGCGCAACACGACATTTCAAACGTTTCTACACACACGCGTTTTGTCGTGAAAAGATACAGGCAACGCAATTTTCTGTTCACGTTAACGGCGCATGTTAAAATCCGGTGCTAATGATGGCACCGGTGCCCGGTATCTACCGGACCGAATAGCATTAGCTACAGTAGTAACTGGATTCAACACGGCTAAAATGCTGACAGCTAAACGGTGTAGAAGTGTGACTGTATTTCACTGAAGAGGATTCCAACAGCGGGACGTACAACCGTCTGCTGCTAAAGCTATGAGCTAAAAGACTCAAACTAGCACTATGGTCACTGCTGTTGGAAAAACAAAACGGATGGGACAAAATTTTGCATTTACTTAAAACTGGTCAAACTTGTGGTGCATTCAAAGTTACTGTAAAATACCCTTTTCTCGTCAGTTGTTTTCTTTTCTTTTAAGAGCAATTTACTGGTGAAAGAAGCAATTATTGTTAAAAGTTATTGTTATTACATTTTTATTAATCATTTAAATATCCCCCCTTTTTTGTGCTGATCCGAAAATGTAGCCGATCCGGGACTCAAAACCGTGATCCGCACCGTGAGCCTTATGATCTGTGGCACCCCTATTTGAGAGAGATGGGAAATTATATTGCAAGCCATTATGTCATTGTTTCATTATTACAATGTGTGGTATAGTTGCATAAGAACTGCATTGCTCCAAATATAGGCTGTTTAAAACAACCGTATTGTCAATTTCGGTAACCAAAAGCTGATGCCTGATTGCCAAACCTGGCAACCACTTTAAAAAGTTAGCGTTGAGCCCCGTTAGGCTACCACTATTTGGGGAACCAATTTAATCTTAACAGCTAAATGGATACCAACTAAACATATTTAGAAAGCACTGCTATTATCTAAATTACAGCCATTTAAAACTGACAAACGAGAACGGGCAGATTCACACCGTCTCGCTCCAACGGGGAAAAGTGAAAAACTATTTCACATGATGAATATCACAGAAATAACTTGGTATGGATACAATTAAAAGGTAGAGCCCGATGAAACAGGGGTTCAGTGGTAAATACAGCGTGACTCTGTATAGACAGTCCTCTTTTTAGGACTCAGTCAGGAATCATTCTCAAGGTGCAGGCCTGCTAAATTAGCGGCGCAGTGCAACTGACTAAGGGAAAGCATATGGGGTCTTTCATGCACAGAGAGGTTTGCACTGCCAAGAGGCGTCATGAAACTCGTTTAAAATCACTTTGTTTCCATGCTTCAAAGAACTTGGGAGTTCCAGCCGAGCCAAGACTTTCTTAAAACCGTGCATCAATGTTTTCCTCTTCTTAAAAGCCGCATCACAGCCAAGTGACAACACTTTCTGAGCTTATTAGTCTGCAAATAAAAGTGAATAATATACTCACTTTTTTGGGAGGTAAATACCCTCTAAAAAGAAACAAGAGGCAACAATAAAGTGTTGTTAAATGATATTGATATATACTATAGATCAGAGATGGCCCGATACCATTTTTTGCTTCCCGATACCGATTCTGATACCTGAACTTGCGTATCGGCCGATACCGAGTACTGATCCGATACTAGTGTGTCATATATTGTATTATGTTTTAACAACTGTATACTACTATCCCTGTATGGATGTGGTATTATTTCTATCTTTGTTGTCGGTCTGGCTCAGGTTAAACTCTTTGTGAAACACGAATGCCACAGAACTTTCTTTTATTATGCAGTCAGTTATAACGGATAAAGAACATAAATAAACGACTTTAACGTAGATTTTCTTTAGGGCTTTATTACGTGGTATCGGATCAGTGCATAAACTCCAGTACTTCCCGATACCGATACTAGCGTTTTAGGCAGTATCGGAGCCGATACCGATATTGGTATCGGAACATCTCTACTGTAGATTAGGGCAAGGGCGTAAATCCCGGCGGGGTCAGGACCCACCCCCCCCCCCCCCCCCCCCCCCATCTTAAGGTAGTCCCCCCCCTAGAAATATCATTAAAACAATGTTTTGTGTTGTAAATAACATAATGATGTATACTTAAAATATCTGTGTAAGAAGTAAAACAATACAAACCACAAAAAATGCTTTTTAAGTTTAGAAACATTTTTAGTCCCCCCTCCCTTGCCTCACAGTGGTTTGGTCCACTGCATGCTGTACGTTAGGATCTGCACTCGACTCACAGTCACATCGGTAGTGACAGGAATGTAGTAAGTAGGCGGTTCAAGGCTGTCTTATTCACATTAAACATCGGATGAAGTTGTTCTTTTCTCAAGTAGAAATGATGCTGAGTAATTAATGAATTAGTTATGACAAAAAGGTCACTATGTTAGTGTAATATAATGTAACGTTAGCTAGCTTGTTTAAAAGCTTGTTGGTTAGAAATGCACCCACTACAACTAACGTTACCACGGCGATAAGCCTAACGTTATGTGTGTGAACTGATAGGGTTAATATTGAAGATCTACAGTTGTGTTTGGCTCAATATAAAGTTAAGTGGCTGATCAGTTAAATATATAACCTCTGTCCCAGACGAAACCTAATATTTATGTTAAGGACGCAAGATCATTTCATAATTATAATATGACCGCGTGGTGAACCTATGAAACTAACTCATATTTAGACATCTGACGTTAAAGATTTGTGTTGTTGTTCAGATAAAATGACAGAGAAAATAAAAACGGACATCAGATCTTTTTTCAGTAGGCCTACACCAAAACGCCAAGTAAGTACATTAAGTCCTCATATCATGACAATTTGGTAACATCTTTATAAGAATGGGTGCTTATGGAAATACTAACGTCACTATGTCACTGGCAAAGGAGACAGAAAGAACTGAGGAACAGGGAGACCAGGGACAGCCAGGCGTAGAGTCTCAGGTAGGTGTGTTGAGCTTAGTGAATATTTTTGAAGGTGTGTAGCTGTCAGGGTTATCAGATGAGCTTTACCAGTGGCTCACAAATTTACATTATGATCAGGTAATTTAACAAGCGTTATTAAAAAAAAAGCTATTTGCTATTTGGTTGTATGAGGTAGTTATTACAAGTTATTTTTCCTTTCCAGGAGTCAGACTGTTCGGACACAGTGAGAGTAGAGGAAAGGTCAGAACCAGGGACAGATCCAGAGAGAGCAGCGCAAGGAGATGATATTGCTAGAACCAGCACAGGGGACAGGAGCACCGTTTTTAGTTCAGATCTCAGTGACTGCACAAAGCCATACCAACCACATCCCCAATGTATTGATAAACAGATACTTGCCAACAAATCCTTAGCATTTCAAGATAAATGGTAGAAATACTTTCCATGGCTTCATTACAGTCCATCAGCCAAAGGGGTCTTGTGTTTTTACTGCAGCAAAGGTGTGTTAAACCAGTCCTCTTTAGGTCATAGACCTGATGCTGCTTTCATCAGTACAGGCTTTAGAAACTGGAAAAAAGCCGTTGAAAAAATTAGAGCCCACCAGACCTCCCAAGCCCATCAACATTATGTGACTGTGAGTGCACATCAATCAAACTCAGTCAGTGCCCAGTTATCAAGTGCGTGGGATAAGCAGCAGGAGGCCTCAGTACGGCATGTTGGGACAATCTTTAAGAGGCCACACTGAAGAAAGTGGTAATCTGTATCAGCTCCTGAAACTTAGGGCAGAAGAGGATGATCCCATTTTATTGAAATGGTTAACAGATCGCACCACTGCATACACAAGCCCTAAATCACAAAATGAAACCCTGAGCATTATGGCCAATACGATAATCAGAGGCATTGCCAGTGACATAAGGTCTCTGGCCCTTGTTCCGTTTTCTGTGATAGTGGATGGTACGCAGGATATTTCTGGTGTTGAGCAGGAAAGTGTCTGTTTGGGCTATGTGGACCATGACCTTGTCCCACATGAGAGGTTTATTGGGTTTTACAGTGTATCAGAGACAACAGGCCAGAGCCTTGCCAAGATGGTAACTGATGTGCTGTTGAGGCTCAATCTGCCCATGTCTGCTTTACGTGGGCAGAGTTATGATGGTGCGTCAAACATGGCAGGAAAGTACTGTGGTGCACAGGCAATAGTGAGGGAGCATCAGCCGTTAGCCCTCTATGTGCATTGTGGCGCACACTGTGTCAATCTAATCACACAGGCTGGGTGCTCAGCCTCCCCAATGATCCGGGACTGCCATTCTTGGGTCCACCAGTTAGGTGTCCTTTTTGGCCAGTCAGGGAAATTTAAGAGAATGTTTGAAAACGTAGTTACCTCTGAAAATGCACCCATCACCACACTGAAACCCCTATGTACAACCAGGTGAACTGTGAGGGTGTCCTTCTGACTGGGGAGTTAAGTGATACAATAAATGAGTACCCTGAGTTGCATAGAGGCTTTCTCTCAGTACAGTTGCCCCTTTTTCTCCAGAAATACCCCTGTAGCAGCAGTGGAGAGGCAGCAGAGGCCCTAAGGGGAATGCCAGTGGAGGTGCGGGGGTTGTTTGATCAAGTTGAGGTCCTCGTCAGAATTCTGATGGTGGTGCCAGCGTCCTCATGTGAAGCTGAGAGGAGCTTCAGTGCATTGCGGAGACTGAAGACATGGCTAAGGGCGACAATGACCCAAGACAGACTTAACAGTCTGTTAGTCTGCCATGTGCACAAAGAAAGGCTGGACAGCCTTAACATAAACAACATATGCCAGGAGTTTGTGGGGCCCAGTGATACCAGGAAAAATACATTTGGTACTTTCGTTTAGTGCATGTGTTGTGTTGTAAGTGTGCTTTAAGTTACAGTTATTTGATACTTTTGTTTAGTGCCTGTCCCGTCATTTAAATTTGCTTTAAAAGATTTTTTAAAGTTATTTTTTATTTCTACTTCTAAAACAGTGACTATAACCTAAAACATTTATTTGTTACAAAAGCATTGTATTTCTTTTATATGGGGACACTTTTTCAAAATTAGTCATTATGTTTTAAGTTGTTTTTGTGGCTTGATTGTAAACAAAAAAATAAATAATTGGTTTTAAAGAAGAATATTTTGGTCATTTTAGTCAGCTTTTTCATTGAATCAAGAGAACCACTGAAAAGAAGGATAATGGTACAGTCTCCATGCTACACTAATGATAGTATTAAGGCTTTCCTCTGTGTACACATGTCATCTACAAGTATAATTGTGGCTGTATTATTTGTGGCCCCTTCAAAAATTGCTCTTCAGAAATGTTATGTTTCTTGTCCCCCCCTACTGTTAGATCAGATTTACGCCCATGGATTAGGGCGGCAACTAACGATTATTTTCAGTCGATTAATCGGTCGATTAGTTTCTCAATTAATCGATTAGCTGTTTGATCTATAAAAATGTCAAAACATGGTGAAACATGTGGATCAGTGTTTCCTAAAGCCAAAGAGGACGTCCTCAAATGTCATGTTTTGTCCACAACTCAAAGATATTCTGTTTACTGTCACAGAGGAGAGAAGAAACTAGAAAACAGTCACATTTAAGAAGCTGGAATCAGAGAAATCGTATTTTTTTTTATAAAAAAAATTACTCAAACTGATTAATCGATTATGAAAATAGTTGGCGATTAATTTAACAGTTGACAACTAATCGCTAAATCGATTAATCGTTGCACCTCTACTGTAGATACTGCGTCACTTTACATCCGCTACTCCTGTCAGAGACAAATAACTTCCAAGGGAAGAGAGGAGGAAAGAATGCTATTCAGAAATCCATTTCCCCTGGTGGGTTGTCTACCTGGAGCTCTAAGTCTACCCTTCTGTTCACTTGTCAGCACATGACGACAACATCAATAACCAATTCAATTCTATGAAAACAGAGCCGATCTCCAGAGCATCATTAGTGACAACAGTGTATAAGCAGGGAGACATTTCAGACAAATTACTGCGGAGAGTAAAAAGAAAAAAAAACTGCCACCACTTAATACTCGCCTGAGAACGTCGAGTGTAGACAGTGGGGTGGTAATGATACACGTTTTGAGGATTAAATTCACCCAACTCAATGAACACACTTCGAAAACGTTAAAATCTTAAACAACGATGAAAAGACAGGTCCTCACGTGTGTCACACCACGACTTGGTTTCGCATATTACAGTCGACTTAGAGTAAAAATCAGAGGATCGCAGACTGAAGAAGTCTGACCTGGTCCCTTGACTTTGGGCCACTTTTGCCTGCAGTCTGAACGTAGTCTATCTGTCCAATCTGAGTTTTCTGTTGCACGACTAAAACAACTTTTGAACGCACACGTTCCACCAAAACAAGTTCCTTCCTGAAGCTATTTTGCAGAGGCACCGTGGCTGTGTCCGGCATCCTTAGCACCGCCCAAGACGATTGTGATTGGTTTAAAGAAATGCCAATAAACCAGAGCACGTTTTTCTCTCATCCCGGAATGCTGTGTGGACTAGCCAGACCCTCCTCTGCAGCGCTGTGGAGGAAGGTCTGGCAATGCGAGACTACAATCACGGTGACTGCATACCATTTAGGAATGTTGCCATGCGAGTCAGTCCTGGGACAGACCCATCTAAATGAAACACTGTCATTTTGAACGTTAAGTTCCACCCGGTCCGCTGTGACAAAGTCCTTTACAACATGTCATACAATCTCAGCTAAATGTAACCAAACGTTCTCTACTTTTACATTCACCATTAGCTTCTGGAGTTGAGAGCGTCTGCTGGAAATGTTTTTAATGAGCCTGCAGCTTAGCTCGGTGTCAGACTAATGCACGGGGCAGAACAATGTTTCACAGCTCAACAGTAAACGCTTCCGATTCTCTCACTGTTCCTAGTTGGTATTTAGCTCATTAGTAGTAAAAGTAAAGGCTGTAGGGGTTCTGATCTGTAAGACAGTTGCTTATTAGCGAGGACTTTCACAGCCAAAACTCATCCCTACCCTGGATGGCCTAATTTATATGCTGGACAAATGCTACAGAAAGAGAGATGGTGCTTTGGTGACTGACTCTGCACCTTAAAAATACACAACATACTTCAACTTGATATCATGACTTCGTGTAAACATACACTCCACGTTCAAAGCCACGTGGCATGTTATCTGTACGCATTTTGAGCTATCCGTGTGTATATCTACGCTGTATACAGCACACGGCAGTCTGCTGTATACAGCGTAAACATACACTCCACTTTCTAAAGCCACGTGGCGTGTTATCGCGAGGCTACGTGTTATCGCGAGGTTACGGTTGGTTTTAACGTCACACGCAGGGGAAAAGAAGAACTGGTTGGGATTAGGAAAAGAAGAACTGGGTTGGCTTTAGGAAAAGAAAAACGTGGTAAGGAAACAACACACGCAGATAACGAAGGAAACGTGACACGCGGGATGCAATCCCCGCTCTCCTGGGTGAAAGTCCTGTGTTGTTTGACCCATCTATCCCCCCGACCAGCCTCCCTACGCAGATTTTCGCCCTTTCATACTACTCGCTATGGCGTAAATTCACACGCAATCGCAAGGTAATGTAAGTCAACGGAGGCCAAACTGCATTGATAAACACGCTGAAAAGCGAGTGTGCGTCTTGATAACACACCAATAACGGCATACAAATATATCGATATTGTGATATGAGACTAGATATCGTCTTAGATTTTGGATATCGTAATATGGCATACGTGTTGTCTTTCCCTGGTTTTAAAGGCTGCATTACAGTAAAGTGATGTCATTTTTCTGAACTTACCAGACTGTTGTAACTGTTCTACTATTTATCTTTACCCACTTAGTCATTATATCCACATTACTGATGATTATTTATCTAAAATCTCATTGTGTAAATATTTTGTGAAAGCACCAATAGTCAAACGTACAATATCGCTGCGGTATCGATATCGAGGTATTTGGTCAAAAGTATTGTGATATTTGGTTTTCTCCATATCGCCCAGCCCTAATTGGCGTGTCATACATACGCCACTTCATGAGATCAGTTTGCATACTTACATTAGTTTACCAAGTAAAAGCTTCCAATCACAGCCAATGCAGGGATCTTGAACGTCTATGAAAATAATAAAGGATAATAAATAGAGGTCGACCGACACTGGTTTTTAAGGGCTGGTATCGATACGAATTATCAGTTAGTTAATGAAACCGATAACGGATATTGGATCCGATATGCATTTACTGTAAAAATGAAAACTCTTTTAGTCCAAATTAACATTTTTAAAATGGTACAAACTCCATCACAAAAGTTTGATTAAATGCTTTGAGCAATTATGTAATACAACGGAAACTTAGAAACTAATACACAGTGAGAAAATCAAGAAATAACAGCAAAAATAGCTTCCTGAAGTTTTTGACATGCTAACAGTTTGTCTGCAGACTGCTAACAGAGCTGTAGCGGAGACAAAGTAGCGCACTTTTTAATAATTCACTTTATCGGTTATCAGTAAAATAAAAAATGATAAGGATAATCTGCAAATTGCCAAATATGATAATTGGTCAATCCCTAATAATCAACTGAAACTGTGATGCATCCACCTGGAATATAGTGAAAAGTTGGAAATACAGTTGTTTGGGTCAAATGCTCTCAAGAGGGGCTCAAAGCTCTGACATTAGGGGTGTGCAAAAAAAGTCGATTCACATTCCAATCGCGATTCAAGCACTACAGATTCAAAATCGATTCATAGAATTCCAAAAAAGATTTTTTGTTTTTTTGTTTTAACCCTTGTGTTGTCTTCCCGTTGACCATGAACTTGTTGTCCATCCAGGTTAAAAGTGAATTTGAATTTTTGGTGCTTTTTTTCAGCATTTTTGGCTCTTTTTTATGCTTTTGACACTTTTTAAAACGTTTTCGTCGCTTTTTTTCAACGTTGTGTTTTAAATTCATGGTCAATTAACCTAATTTATATGACATTATACCTAATTTTTCAGTTAAAAACCCAGAAATTATGAATTATTTTGACTAATAGTTAAGATCAAAGGATGTTGAGTGAATCACAGACTGGTTTATGTCAAAGTTTAGTCTTAAAACCATTTAAATATGTTTATAAAATGTTATACAAATTGAATAAAGCACCCAAAATTCAATGAAAGTAATCATTCATTTTACCTGCAGAGAACGTTGTATGGCACCCATACAACGTACATCCATGCATCCACGTTATATTTGGGCATTTTGGTTCAAAGAAACCCATATTTCTGATATAAAGAACTTTGAAAACGGGTCAACTTTGACCACAGGACAACACAAGGGTCAATTTTATGTCTACTGCAATCACATGGGAAAAGTAACTACATTTACATACTGCGAATCGTTTTTTTGAATCGAGAACCGTTTTTTTAATCAAATCTTGAGCCTAAAACGCAAAATCGAATCGTGACATTTTCTGAATCGAGCACCCCTAGCTGATGTTATCCGTTTGACGGGATTTAAAAAGAAATAAACGCATTTTTCTGAGCTTTAGTCTAACTTTCTTGGGGCTCAAAGAATCTGAACTTTCACACTCACCGGATTCTTACCCATCGTGTTCCACAGCAGCTCAACGGTACTGAGCCCTCACAACTGAAGGCCCAAAAATAATCCAACACTTGGGTTGTCTTTTCTGTGGAAAGTTTCTGGTTTGAGAGGATACTAGTTATTTATTAATAAAGATGTTAAATGAATCAATCAGGTTTCCATACTCTTCAAAAGCTTTCTTTAAGACTGGCTTATCGCCAATTTGATTCCGACATTTCAATTCCAATACCAATTTAGCTCGGATATTAAAGAGATTCTCAAAGAACGTATGCTGTGAATTGTACAAGCAAGAAGCAATAATGCACTGTTGCAAGGTTTACATTAGGAACTGAGCCCCAGTTTACTTACTAGTAGGGCTGGGATAAAAAATCGATTTGATTTAAAACTCGAGTTGGTAGGTCAAATCGATTCATATTTTCCAAAAAATCGATTTTTTAGATTTTTTTTCTCCCCCTTCAGTATAGCGTACATACATTTTGCATTCGCCAAATCTTCCTTCAGGGTTTCCGTAGCACGCTCCCTGCAGCCTCTCTTTGTTTATGTTGATGCACTTTAATTAATTACAATAAATATATATTTTTAAAATATATTTACAGTTCGCAGTTATTTTGTTTTAAATGGAAGGGGGGGAATCGAATCGTAAATTGAATTTTTTTTAGGGAAAAAAATCGCCCAGCTCTACTTACTAGTACTTTACTAGTACATCCATTGTTAAAAGGCATATATTAAATTCAAATTCTATTTCTGGACAAGGGTAAATTAAGCTCTGAAAATTGTAATAAAATGCCTGCCAATAAATGATTAAATAGCTCACTCTGAGAGAGAAAAAAAGATCAATTTCTGGAATTTATTATCAGATCACTCAAAGATTGTAATTTGGAGAATTGATTACTTTAACCCAGCCCTGTACTGCACTTGTGTAGAGCACAGAGCAGTGTATTTTCTTCATTTTGCTTGAGACTACAGGTTATTCATTGCTGGAAATCCATTTCTAAATCCATTTGAGTCCATTCAAAGCTGAAGAAAATGCTGCAACATGGTAAGCAGATAGATTAGCCGGCAGAAAACGGTAAAAATGCCCTTTTAAAAAACAACAAAAATCAGCTTACACATCATCTTACATAATATCCTGAAAAAAAGCAGTTTGGGTGCACACACAGTGCTAAAGGGAACAGTGACTGACAAGCTGAGGGCAAAACAGTGGGATACTGCGGAGACGAGAAGGACAATGAACGCACCGTGAGACGCCGAGGAAGCACAGCACCTGGCGAGCTGCCTCCGGGTGTTGAATTTAAATGCGGTTTGTTGGAGGGGGGGAGTGACATCTGCGCATCTGTGGTCTTCCTGCAACACTTATTTTAAATCCAAGCTGAAGACATTTTTGAAAACTATTTATTTATTATGAAAAGGTTTCCCCGAATTTCCTGGCCCTTACTACGCAGGAATTGGGAGATTCCCCAAAGACGCTCAGAGTGAAGACATTACTCAGATCTTTACACTCCTTCTGACCAGGCAGCTGATTGTACTATTTCAGTCCTTAGATGCGTCACTCTGCTTGAAAGTGGAAAAAATGCCTCAACATGGATCAAAACCAAACAGACAATACCCTCTGGTGACTCAAAAGAGGAAGTATATGTTCACACATGCACACACACACACTCGCCTGCCTGTTCATACCCACTGACTGCACACACACACACACACACACACACACACACACACACACACACACACACACGTTTGTTTCACTATCTTTGTGGGGACTCGTCATTGACATAATGCATTCACTAGCCCCTTACCCTAACCTTAACCATCACAACTAAATGCCTAACCTTAACCCTTACCCTCACCCTAACCATAACCTAATTCTAACCCTAATCCTAAAACCAAGTCTTAACCCTCAAACAGCCCTTTAACCTTGTGGGCTCCCGCATTTTGGCCCCACAAAGCTGTCCGGACCCTACGTATAGTATACTGCAAGTATACTGGACTCCTGGTTTTTGGTCCCCACGAATACAGTTAAACAAGAACACACACACACACACACACACACACACACATACACAGCGAGGTTCATTATTTGTAATTAAAGGTGGAATTAGTCAAATTTCACTGGCAGAAAATAAGCCTCATACTTCAGCTGTGGTTTGTAAGTGCTGAACATGTCAGTCACTCTGCTATTACATGATGTTTTTAAGATATCCAGACCATTGGTGCTGCATTTCAAAGACGGAGGGAGCTTTACATTGTGTGAAACTGATGTGTTGTTAGATTTGTTGGCCAGGTAAAACTAACTATGGCATCTTCACATTACATTGGGAGTTCCCATAATTACGATAATTTCCTGACTAAAGCTGCAAATCAGTAGCCTGGTTGAGACCAACTGAGAGTGGGTCTGGGGAAGCTTCATTTCCAAAGGGGCGTCACCAACGGACGACGCTCAAATGCCTCTGGGCGCAATTGGATAGTCCTTCAACCCATCAGAACAACGATCCCGGTGACGTAGCAGCGACAGCGGCGTCAACGGGTTGCTGCGCTTCTGTGGCCGTCATGTTGAATGTAAACAAAAAGTTGCTCACCGTTGATGCGCTATAGTCATCGTCTAAAGCAAACGGTTGTGATTGGTGCCTCGATTTGGAAAAAAATGGAAATGGGCTTGAATGGGCTCTTGGCCAGACTGACTTGCAGAGCAAATCTTAAATTTGTCGGAAGTTCGTCAGGTTTTTTTTTTTTTTTTTTTTTTTTTTTAAATAGAAAAATGGCAAATTATTAACAAGTTAAACTATGGTCTGAATGCAACCTATTCAACTGTCACTGCAGACAAAATCTTCCATTTGAAACATAATATAACATATTATCTGTTGTATTATTACCATGTTGTAGGTATATGTGGTATTGTGTTTACTTGCTGCATTATGCAGAATTGAAATGGAGTGGAAATCACAGGGTTGTGCCAGGTTTAGAGAACCACAATCAAACGATCAAGCTTGGTCATTTTCAGACTCAACTCTATGAGGTTAACTAACTATGGTTATATATCGCTTATATGGTGTATTAAGGCATGTTTTACACAATACTACACCTTTACTTAATCCAGGTGTGGCTAACATTTGCCTTTGGGGGCCTACTGTCTGCAGTTTTTAATTCAAAGACTCCACCCATTGATGAGCAACACTTCATGATGACAGATGCTGGCCACCCCTTTGTTAACTCCCTTTAGACAGCAGTTTGCAATTTGCACTTCCATATCAGTATCGGTAAATATGAGGGCGGGGAAATATCGGTGCATGTGTCGTACCTACTTGCGACTTCTCATTCAATCTCTCTCAGAGCTCCTTATGGAAAGCTGTCACCTTTGACCTGCGCTGTTTATTTCTTACCTTGAGCGACGGCTGTGGACTCGAAACTCTGCAGCTCCTTCAGTAAACAAGTCCTCTCCGTCGGCTGGAGGCGGTAAATAAAGTCTTTGGCTCTCTTGGGTGAGTTGAGCGTCTCCCTCGGCTCGTTTCTCCCATGTGTTCCCATCCAGCAGCTCGGTGTGTGTCGCCCTATCCCTGGCAGCCTCGGCACTATCACCGCCGCTGGTAACTTCTGTACAACCGGTCGGAAAGCTCTCTGTAGGCAAAGCCTGAGCATTGTGGCGAAAATAAATAACTACTAACGTTACTCTAAGTCTTTTACAATGTAATAAACTGCTGTTTTTTTAACGCTTCTTTGAGCGCAGATAGCAGTCGTTGTCTCCCCGCTCCAACAGCGGCCACTCGGGCAGAAGTTGTTTCTCGTTCGGTCCTAGTAACGTTAGCTAGGTTCGGCACTCAATGGGAAAGAATCCGACGACTTTTGATTACCGTTCCTCTCAAACTCGGGTTAACTTTCAAGCAGCCGTACATATCTTCTTTTCGTGCCGTCCGCCGACCAAAACGTCTCATGATCTTTTAAGAGCGGTCAGGGGCTTGGCACATGAAGTTTCAGCTAAAGCCGCACAAGAACTACTGTCAAGTCGAGCGGAAAAGATCATTTCCGGCGGCAGCTTTCAAAAATAAAACGTGTTGCTTCCGGTAATGCCTTTCATATTAAATCTACTTGTAAAAAGAAATGTTGCAACGTGAGTTCAGAGGACGACATTTTTTTCACTTATCTTTCCTTGACGGTCAGGAGAACTGACTAATAACCAGTGTATGCTACTAACCCTACCAGCCAATTTACCTTAATTACTGTTTTACTACCTGTTTACATCCCTGTATAGTATATGTTCATTACATTTCATTATACAAATACACGTATTACATCCCAGTTTAAAATGCAGTGTATTCATTTTGCAATTACTGTCTCCCATAAATATAACATTATTTCATTTAATATTTATATATGTTATCCCTAGATTCTCATTTTTTTTACTTGCATGATTTCCTTTTTACATGCCTACATATTTAATGAGCATGGTTGGAGGGAGCCCGATATCTAATATTTTCATTGTCGACACCTGCTTCTCTTCTTCAAGAAATAACTTTAACCTTGAAACAGAGGCCCAGGGCCCCCCCCATCCCTACTTGGGCCCCCGTCACTTCATACAGAGCCCCTGTATTTAGCATTTCTTGTTGGAAAGTCACAGAGCTCAGTTAATAGCAGAGTTTGGTGACCTCAGCAGAGCCCCCGCCCAACTGCAGAAGTCTAATCAGTCATAATAACTGAACTTGTATGTGTGTTCAGGGCAATTAAAGAGGGAATTTTTTTCACAATTTAAGACAGGACAAAACTGCAACTGGCTATCTATTACACAACAAAAGACTCATAACCTATCTATCTATCTATCTATTGTCTCCTAGTCTACTCTCTATCTCCCTACACCGGCTGTTTAACCCACAGCAGGTGTCCCTAATTCTGACTTAACACACACCTTGGTTACCACGTAAACAAAGTAATGAAGGTAACTACTGCATAGAATCACATTTTTAAACTGCGTTATATACTGTGCAATATATCAATATTATATCGATATCGTGATATGAGACTAGATATCGTCTTAGATTTTGAATATAGTAATATGACCTAAGTGTTGTCTTTTCCTGGTTTTAAAGGCTCCATTACAGTAAAGTGATGTCATTTTCTGAACTTACCAGACTGTTGTAACTGTTCTATTATTTGCATTCACCCACTTAGTCATTATATCCACATTACTGATGATTATTTATCTAAAATCTCATTGTATAAATATTTTGTGAAAGCACCAATAGTCAACCCCACAATACCGTTGCAGTATCGATATCAAGGTATTTGGTCATGATATTTTATTTTCTCCATATCACCCAGCTCTACTGTGTGGCTGTGACCTAAATGGCCCAAAATTAAGCAGAACTTCTGCTCTTTGCTGCTTTCTTAAAAGTGCTCATATTATGCTTTTTGGCTTTTTCCCTTTCCTTTATTGTGTTATATATCTTTTTTGTGCATGTTATAGGTCCCCCCCCAAAGGGACTTACCATCTCCAACAGAAAACACTGTTAACAAACTGCTCCAAACAGCTCTATTGTAGTCCAGCCTTTACTTCAGAGACAAACGTGGTCACTTTGGAACACACGTTATAATGCTCGCCCAGCTGCTAGCATGGCACGCCCTCATACTCTGCTTCTGACTAGCTAGTAGTCCTTACCTAGGTACTGTCAGGGCCCTCATACTCTGCTTCTGACTGGCTAGTAGTCCTTACCTAGGTACTGTCAGGGCACGCCCTCATACTCTGCTTCTGACTGGCTAGTAGTCTTTACCTAGGTACTGTCAGGGCACGCCCTCATACTCTGCTTCTGACTGGCAAGTAGTCCTTACCTAGCTACTACGCATGTGCGACTCCCAACAAAGATGGTACAGCAGTGAGATGTCTCACTCTGTAGCTAAAACAGAGAGCTCAACACACAGGGTGAAAAGAGGAGCTACAGCAATGTGCAGTAAAACAAAAATATGGTGTTTTCTGAATATGAAACCATGTACCATGTTTAATTTACATGTTTTCGTGTTTGTGTGTGGTTTACATGTACCACGTAAACATATTCTGATATAACCTCTAAATGCAATTATGAACCTGAAAATGACCATGATATGAGAACTTTAACACACACCCTGGTTACCACATTAACAAAGTAATGAAGGTAACTACTGCATAGAATCACATTTTTAAACTTCTGCTCTTTGCTGCTTTTCTTAAGAGTTTGAAAGCTTCAAGCCAAACTGCAAACTGTAACTAAACATGAACCAACTGAGAAATCCTACCCAACTCAAAATGGTGAAATAGTCCCATCTACCGGTCCAAAGAGTGAACTGCATCTTCACATACTGAACGTTGTAGTGTGTATTTATTGCAATTGGGCAGCTTCATTGGATTGCTACCAGGGTGCCAAATATGTGCCTGCCAAAGTCATTTAAAAAAAAAAGGGATGTTTGAGATATTTGAGATACAATCCAAAATGCAATATCAAAGATGATTTTATTTACATAAATCTCCTTTTAAAACAAAAGGCAAAATAAACAGCTTTTACCATTTTTTTAAAAAGCTTTCAGAACAATCAAACTAATTATCAAATTCCTTCATAGCTGAAACATGTCAAAAAGCCCCAGCTTTCTCATCATCAACAAGAACTTCATGGATTTCTTGCAGCTTATTTTCTGCGACCAGTAATTACAACAGTAATGAACATGAGTTTGCAGTCAAACCCTTAAGGACGTTCAGGCTGTGGAAGTCTAAACAATGTAATACTCGAGAGGAGTTGTGCTCGAAAGCGTTTTTAAATTCACGTTTTTTTAAACTCGCAATGAAAACGTAGAAGGATCTGTATTGGCCGAGCTATACGGTCTTTAAAAAAGGTGAAAACGTGCCTTCTGGATATTTTCAGGGTCTCTTTTCGTTCCAGTGGTTAAAAGATTTTTGGATCAGTTTGAGTTGGGACACCTGCTGCTGGAAAACAAACCGAGGAATTACAATAAATAATCACAGAATTGTAAGCCATGACAGTGTCTTCGCAACTTCAGGAATAGTTAAGTCACAGTTTACCGCAACAAAACTTACAGTATCTGTAAATTCGAGACTTTTCCTGCAGCTCCGTTAATATTTGTTATGATGAAATGGATTCATCAATTCAACTGTTCCCAGCCCTGCAGAGGGACCCTGAGACTAGAAAACCACAGTTTGAGACTTGAGAAAAGGTGCAGTCGTTTTTAGTTTGTTGCCAAAGTTGAACAGAACGAGAACCCTTCCGTCTGTACCAGTGATTAGAAACAAATCAAAAAAGGTGCATTTACTGAACGATATGACCGCTCTTATGGGAACAAAAATGACATCTGCTCTTAAAACATGACTAATAACCAACACGTGAAAGCAAAATATGGTACTTATTTTTTTTTCCCTTTTGAAAGAAATGCCACATACTTAAAGTCCATAGTTGACAAAATAAGTGGAACCTTTCCATACTGTTATCTTTGTGACTTTTACTGGAGGAGCATCGAGGAATAATCTTCTCACCCAATACCATTATAAACAACAATTTCTGGGTTTGAAACAAGAATTTTAAGCAAACTAAATACTGATTTATGCGAGAGAAAATCTGAAATTTGCATAATTGAAAAAACAAAAATAAACTGAAAACAAACTCTTCTCTCAATCCTAAGGGAGAACGTGTGCACATGTTTGTTTTATTATATGTACAATAACGTACACAATTGTAAGTGAGGTCACACAAGAGACCAGTAGTAAGTAATGATAGAGGTATATCAGTGATTACAGTAGCAAGTCACTTATTTTTTTTCTTCTTAAATCAGACAACCTCTCAGTTTTTCTGAGTTGATAAAAAAAACTGCCTCTCTCTCTCTCTCTCTCTCTCTCTCTCTCTCTCTCTCTCTCTCTCTCTCTCTCTCTCTCTCTCTCTCTCTCTCTCTCTCTCTCTCTCTCTCTCTCTCTCTCTCTACAAAAATGTTGAACGAGTGAATCACAAACTTGAGCTGTGATCAATCTGAAAGTCAGGATTCGAGAGCACTCAAGGCTGGTTTAGTAAGAGCGTGAGTGTGTAATCTATGTTTTTGAGCGTGCTATGGACAAAGAAGTAACCCCCAAGAGTGTTAACCAATCACATTTGGCAAAAATTTAAAAAAAAAAACAGCTGAAGAAAAGTAATGACAGCAGGTTTTCGAACGGAAGCAATCTAAAATGTGTTCTTGCACTCAAATGGGTATCCTTCTACAAACTCCTCCATCCTGACTTGCAGATTAAAAAAAAAGCTTGAATTTGTTTATGCGCTCCACAGTTTTGCTGTTTTATAAACTAACACACTCCAGCGTTTCCCTTATAAACACACTGCTAGGGAACAGGAACTGCATCTTTAAGACATTGTCTACACACACACACACACACACACACACACACACACACACACACACACACACACACACACACACACACACACACACACACACACACACACACACACACACACACACACACACACACACACACACACACACACACACACACACACACACACACGTCTCACTATCTTTGTGGGGACCCAGTACTGACATAATGCATTCCCTAGACCCTTACCCTAACCATCACAACTAAATGCCTAACCTTAACCCTTACCCTCACCCTAACCATAACCTAATTCTAACCCTAAAACCAAGTCTTAACCCTCAAACAGACCTTTAACCTTGTGGGGTCCAGCATTTTGGCCCCACAAAGCTGTCCAGACCCCACAAGTACACTGTATGCCCGGTCTTTGGACCCCACGAATGTAGTTAAACAGGAACACACACACACACGTCTCACTATCTTTGTGGGGACCCAGTACTGACATAATGCATTCCCTAGACCCTTACCCTAACCATCACAACTAAATGCCTAACCTTAACCCTTAACATAACCTAATTCTAACCCTAATCCTAAAACCAAGTCTTAACCCTCAAACAGACCTTTAACCTTGTGGGGTCCAGCATTTTGGCCCCACAAAGCTGTCCAGACCCCACAAGTACACTGTATTCCCGGTCTTTGGACCCCACGACTGTAGTTAAACAGGAACACACACACACACACACACACACACACACACACACACACACACACACACACACACACACACACACACACACACACACACACACACACACACACACACACACACACACACACACACACACACACACACACACACACACACCAGCAGCTACTCTTTCCACAAGCCCTTTTAGAGTAAAAACCCAAACTCAAAATCAATCGAAAATAAACTAACAAGAAAAAAAGAGTGACATCCCTGACATTTTTTTCCAAGAACAAAATTAAGATGCTGTTGTGTTTTAGAATTATTTTTAACTTAAATATAATAAAGATATATTTATATTTCTTTCTATAGATCTGTCCTCATCAGTCCTCGGTGGAGTCTGTGTCATCGTTGATATAGTCTTCTTCTATTGGCGTGCAGCCATTCTGAGTCCCCCACTCGTCCTCGTCGTACTCTATGCTGTCGTTGTCCTCCAGCAGCTCGTTGTCGAGCTCTGCCGGTCCTCCTGCGGCCTGGCCGCCGGCCGCCGCCGCTCCTCCTCCGTTGGCCAGCGGCTCGGCGGCCGGCTGTCCTCGCTGGTCATCCCCCGGCGCGGGTGGCGGGGCCGCGGCAGCGACGTCCTGCGGCGCTGCGTAGCCCCCGTTGTTGTTGGAGAAGGCGGCTCGGTCTCTGCTCTCGTCCTCGATGTACACTCTCTGATGGCACATGGGACACGTGTCCTGGATGTAGAGCCACTTCCTCAGGCACAGCGCGTGGAAGTAGTGGTGGCAGGGAGTGATGCGGGCCGAGGTGGCGAACTCCTGGTAGCAGATGGCGCACACGTCCTCGATGTCCCTCAGCTGGTCGCCGCGCACCTCCGGCAGGGAGTTGATCTTCTTGACGGCCGTGCGGCGGTTGATGAAGGTCTTCCAGCCGTTCCGCGCCTGCAGGTAGATGTTGAAGTAGGCGTGCAGGCACATCATGCAGGCGCGGATCTTGCTGCCCGACTCAAACATCATCGTGTAGGCGCCGTTGCCGAACATGATGACGCCGAACAGGAACTCGATGACGTTGCCTGTGGAGCGCACGTAGTAGACGTAGTCGTCCAGCTTCTCCCACAGGACGTTGGAGAGGCCATCCGCCATGAAGAGGCCATAGACCGTCAGGGACACCACCACCTGGAGGGAGGGAGGGAGGGTAAGACACTGTATACCGTGTGCTCTACAGAGGATAAAACAGACACTAGCAACATCTGAGAGATCCCACTGCTGATCAGATGAAGTGAACTGATGACAAAGGGCAATGCATTCTGGGTCAATTAATAGTTCTTCCTTTAGATAACTACGCATACAGAAAAAAAACTTGGGTCTTTTGCTCTTACAACACTATTACAGTTGTTGTCTCCACCTACACATGTAATCCACAAGTAAGTAAGTCAAGTTTATTTGTATAGCACCTTTCACAGATTAAAAAAAAAAAAAAAAATCACAAAGTGCTTCACAATTAAATGTAATACAATACAACATATTAAAATACAAGAAAATGTAAATACAAATAGAAAACATAACAAACAACCATTTCGACTAAGTAAAAGCCTGCTTGAATCGCAGAGTCTTCAATTGCTTTTTAAAAGATTCGACAGAATTCACACAACGTAGAGAGGGAGGCCAGACATTCGCCAGCCTAGGAGCCACTGCCTGGAATGATCGATCCCCTCTAGTTCTAAAATGAGCGTGGGGAACCACTAATAGCCTCTGACCTAATGACCTCAGACTACGGGTGGGAGTATGAAGCTGTATCAAGTCAGAGATGTGGGGAGGAACTTGACCGTGCAGGGCTCTAAAAGTTAAGGACCAGGATTTTAAATTGAATTCTGTACTGGACTGGTAACCAGTGAAGTGATGCTAAAACAGGTGTGATGTGTGCTCTTTTGTTAATGTGAGTTAAAAGCCTTGCAGCAGAGTTCTGAACAAATGACCCATTAGCATTTTCCAAGCTGCTTATACCTTCAAAGACATGTACAAAAAGGAAAGAAAGGTCGGAGAGAAGAGGCTGAATGTCCATCTTCTATCACAGAATAACAAACGCTGAACCTCACCGACTCACTGTGTACATTTTCAAAACATTCAGTTGGGTACCGAAACCCGTTCCTAAACGACCGCTATCTACCAGACCGAATGACGTCGCGGTGCCACTTAAATGCCCGCGCTGCCGTCTGGTGCCCTGAAACGGACGTCAGAGGCACCAGAAGCATCACTGCATGAGATGCGAGTTAACATTAGGGCTGGGCAATATATCGATATTATATCGATATCGTGATATGAGACTGGATATCGTCTTCGATTTTGGATAGCGTAATATTGTGAGATGACATAAGTGTTACCTGTCTCTGGTTTTAAAGGCTGGATTACAGTAAACTGTTCTAGCTTTTCTATTATTTGCCTTTACCCACTTAGTCATTATATACAAATGAATGATGATTATTTATCAAAAATCTCATTGTGTAAATATTTTTTTGTAAGCACCAATTGTCAACCCTACAATATCGATAGAGGTATTTGGTCAACAATATCGTGATATTCGATTTTTTTCCTTATCGCCCAGCTCTAGTTAACATTACACTTGGCAGCAGGTAACGCTAGCCTACTGTTAGCTGGTAGCTAGCTCAAACACGGTTAAAATGCTGACAGCTCAACGGCCTAACGTGCGTCTGTATTTCACTGGGAAGGATTCCAACACCGGGATGTAGAACAGGCTGCAGCTAAAGACACAGAGGAGACCAGCTGCACTTTGAGACACCATGGTCACTGCCGGAGTTGGAAGAGAAACCACACTGACGGGACTTAATGGTGTGTTCGATTGCACCTCGTAGGCTCATGGTGCATTCAATGTTGTTGTAAAGTACCCTTCTGCCATCTAGAGTTTCTTCTATTTGTTGTTAAACAACAAATGACTCACTCACGCAATTGCACTAAATTATTTAAATATGACCATATATAGCAATTAACAAGCCATTCTTTAATGTTGTTTTGTACTCTTCTTTTTTTCGAATTATCGCTTTAGGCACCGTTTAGGCAACGGAACGTCGTTTTAGCACCAGCATCGGAAAACTAAAAAAAAAACTAAATGTAACAGTAGATTCCCCGTCCTCACCTTGAGGCAGAGCTCCACGCAGAAGGCGGTGACAGCGAAGAGCCAGGTGTTGAGGTTGTAGGAGTGCCAGAGGGCGTAGCTGAGCGCCACGGGGAGCACGAAGAGTGCCAGGGACACCAGCAGGACCGGGAAATGGCGGCGAAAGGAGGAGACGTGGGAGGCGCTCAGGGACATCAGGACAGGGTCCGTCATGCCGTGGATGAAGTGCAGGATGGCCGTCAGCAGAAGGCACATGTTCCGGCTCAGGCGGACCTTCAAAACAAAGCGAGAGAGGCTCAGTCACCGAGACGTGTTGCTAAATTAGAACCTTTGCTCAAAGTCTTTTGTCAGTAAATCAACAGGATGTTTTCCACATAATCAGTTCAGGGTGCATGCACGTTTCGTCAACTTATGCCAAACATTAAAAGACGGAAAAGACTAAAGTCTGACACCATCTCACATCTGAAGACAATCTGTCATGTCACTGAGTTTTTAGTTACCGACAATAGATTTTTTGCAAAGACTAGGGATCTTGCAGGGCCACAATTTCCGAGACTACAACTAGATTCATTTTGAAAAAATTAACAAAGCTAGCTAGCTACCACTAGGGTTAGCTGGTAACTTAAGAGAAAGTTTGCCCATTTTCTGTTCTGCCGTACAGATGAATGGCGGTAGTACGCAGAGGTCTGCGTTTACCCGCCGGAAGATCTGCAACTTTCCCTCGCCATGAAACCATAAACAGCACCGGCTCTAGCAAGTTTTCTGCTTCCCGTTTGGTGCTGGAGGGAGCGCACCCATTGGTTGATGACAATGTTCATGCGATTTAACTTGACTCCAACACGTTTGATTTTGTCGGAACGTCAAGACGGGGAAAAGTAAGTGACTCGGACTGAGTGTTATGACCACCTCACACCAAACGATTGAGATGATGGGAGCGCGCCCCAACTCTAGCAAGACTCGTAGATATTGCAAATTTGTCTGCAACAGTGGAATCGCTTGAAAAGTCGTTTGGTTTAAGGTCGGCATTAGACTTAAGAAAGTTTAATGCCAATTAGAAGTTAAAATAAGACTTTAAGTCCCCGTAGCTTAGGGGTTACGATGTCGAGCATGAACTGCTCTAACTGTCTAGTTAGAGGGCAGGGACCTTTGCTGCATCTCTCTCTCCCTTGTTTCCAGTCATCTCTCTGCAGTCTATAATAAAGGCTGAACTATGCAAACACTGTTTATAGTAATAAGCAATGGCATACAAGTGTGCAAAATAGGCTTGACCCCCTTATACAATTATTATGAAATTATAAAAAAAAAAAAAAAAAAAAAGTATTGGTAAAAAACTAAAAAATACCTCAGAGAAACACGCACTGGAAATAATTAAACAAAACTATAAAATAATAATAAATTAACATGACATAAAAATAAGGTTACTGTGTTGTATAAAACTGGTATTTTAGAGGCTTTAAGAAGCCCTTGTTAATTGTGCTTTGGAGGGAGAGATGGAGAAAGCCGCAGAGAAAGTCAACATGTCAAAAATGGAAGAAAGCGAAAAGAAGAAAATCAAAGGTAAAACGTTCAGAAACACATTCGGCATCAAAATCGTGAGCATCCGCTGTCTGCTTCCCCAACAGTTGTGTGTCCACGATCCCTTTTCTACATTCACTAATCATACTCGACTCATTAATCAATCTGTTAATTAACAATTTAAGCGGGGATTGTAAAATACCACGTGGAAAAAGTCGTTTTGGACAGTCAGCTTTTTCCTTTTGAGCAGCCCATACATCCCACAGAACTAGGGAACATCACATCTATCAACTCCTTCTCTAAATCCATAAAACTATAAAAAAGTTTAAAATACAAATAAATATTGCAATATATTTCGATACTGTGCATAAGGTGATATATTGGGATATTTTTTAAGTATAATTTTAGAAACATATTTAAGAAAAAGACATGATGTGCATAAAAGTCAAAGAAGTTTACTTTAGGTAAACAATTCAGTACACAGAAAATCAAACTTCCAGTTTGTGGTTCACAGGTTCTTAGTGAGCAAATGTTTATACGCTAAAGTAGGCCAAAGTTCAGCCATAGCTACACTGTTAGCTTCTAGCAAAAAGTCAGGCACTGCTAGGCACTGTTAGGCTAGGACACTAGTGATGCATCTCAGCATAGCCATCTAGCGGTAGGGGGTTTAAACTATCTTACATGAATATTTTTGCACGTAAACTAAAAAATAAAAATCGGTACAGTATTGCAAAATAAAATATCGCGATACTCAAGTGTATACATTTTTTCTTACACCCCTATTATTGACTAATCAAATATGGTACCATAATACAGAATAATGTTTGTTTTTATTGCTGTAGTGGTGTCTCTGTGTGGGCTTATGTGTTGTTGATGCGTTCTAATGTGTGTCTATGCACTTTTACCTGTGTCTACTGTGTATGATACTTGTGTTGTGTTATTCTCATGCCATCAACCCGCCAGTTGTCATGATCTGGAATAGTGGTTGTGTCATTTTACTTGTCTGTCTTTCTTGTTTTATGTGCATTTGTTGTATTGTTGTAGCATATCTATTGTTTTAAGCCATCAACCTGCTAGGGAGTGCAGATGGAAATTAACCTGTGTGGCTAAATCTGGCACCTTTACATGTTGTACTCATGTTGATTAAAGCCTGAGACACACTGAGCCGATAATCGGCCGTCGGACAGTCTGGCAGGGGAGATACCATGACATACGGACAGCGCCGCCTGCTGTTATGGAGACGTATTACATCTCGTCGCTTCGGTGTGTTCCGAGGCACTTTTTTGACCAACTCAGGAGACTGATCAGCCCAACTGCTGTCTGGTCGGTGTGTCTGGCCCTTAATGTATGTTGTCCCTTTGAAATAAAAAAAGAGAAAAACAAAAAAAGTGGAGGCCGTGCATCCTGCAGGGACATACCAGGCGTTCCTCGGGGTTCAGGCTGCTGAGGCCTGTCTGCAGAGCCAGGATGAAGAACAGAACAGGAGCCACGAAGCCTAAACGCTTATCCTCCTCCTCGGTCGAACCTGAGGGGTCAAAATGAGACACAACACTCAACTCCAGGAGCATTCTTATAGCTTGTATATATGGCAGAGTATAGATGTTTATACAACACACACACAAAGACACACACGAAGACACACACCTATGAAAGCCAGGATGCTGAGGCCTAGGTAGTGTGCGACAGAGGAGATAACCGCACTCATCCCCAGCACGGTGAGCGTAGAATCACAGCCAGAGATGATCAGGTTACTGGTCAGATCCCAGAACACGTCCCAGCTCAGCAAGTAACCCTGAACACAGAGCAGTAACACAGCTACGCATGTCACCATGACTTCAAACTCCCTTTACTCTTCATATTCAGACAACGCATTCTCGAGGTTTCTGCCTAAAAAGGGAGTTTTTCCTCGCCACTGTCGCACTAAATGCTTGGCCTTGGGGGAATTACTGGAATTGTTGGGTCTTTGTAAATTATAGAGTGTGGTCTAGACCTACTCTGTGTGTAAATGGCTTGTGGTGCAGTTGACAGACATTCCTTCCTTCCTTCAGATGTTGCAGACCTGCATTCATTTCTGCAGTGACAACCTAATTCAAGACTTTTTAAAGACCTTTTTTGAAATCACAGAGAATGCAACTTAATGTTTTTCACGGTCATACTGGTAAAGAACGATGAGAAAAGACAAAACATATCATTATTCATTAAGTACATTCATTTAGAGACATTTAAAAAACATTGTTGTCAGTACTAACGAGGACTTCTATTTGATTAATTAGTCCTGCAGTCACAATCCACTGTTGCCACAATCCCACTTTTACCTAGAGATGTCCTGATCACAAGTATGGAGCTGATATGGGCATTTATTTTAACTGATCTGGGATCAGCAGTCACCCCGATCATTTACATTCATTAGCTGAGCACAATGCATAAGCTATTACAACATTTCAAGTAGATGTGTAGATTTTATATGCAAGTTTTATAAAAATGCTGGTTAGATGTATTAAGCTGAAGACATATTTTAGTTACTTTGTTTGCTTCGATTTTTTTATTTTATTATTACTATTATATATTATTATCTAGACAAATACAAGTATCGGACCGGGACTCGGCATCGGCAGATATTCAATATTTAAAAAAAAGGATCGGGATCAAAAAGGTAATGGACATCCCTACTTTTAGTTCAAAGATTCCTATCGTCTCCCGCAGCAGCTTGCAACCACATACAAAAATATTTAGAAATAACGTAACGGTCTACAGCAGTGCAAAAACAAATATTTGTGGCCTTTGTAAATGAGAGTTCCTCGTAAGGCCTTTTTGGAGGAACTGAATTCAGTGCTTTCCAACCTTTTTGAAGACCTGCAGATATCCGTTTGAGTTTGAATGGTTCTGATTAGGGCTGGGCAATATATCGATATCATGATTTCAGACTAGATATCGTCTTAGATTTTGGATATTGTCATTACGATTGTAATAGGATAATCCAAAAGTAGGGCCTTGCTTACCCAACGTAATATCATAATAGGGCACAAGTCTTTTCCTGGTTTTAAAGGCTACATTACTGTAAAGTGATTGATTTTCTGACTTTACCAGACTGTTCTAGCTTTTTATTATTTGCCTTTACCCACTTATTCATTATGTCCACATTATTGAGGACTGTTTATCTTAAATCTAATTGTGAGGATATTTTGTTAAAGCACCAATAGTCAACACTACAATATTGTTGCGGTATCGATATCGAGGTATTTGGTCAAAAATATCGTGATATTTGATTTTCGTCAACCCTACAGTATCGGCACAATGTCGACATCGAGGTATTTGTTTTACAATACCGTGATATTTGATTTTCTCCACATCGCCCAGCTCTAGTTCTGATCTTACCTGGGAGTCGGAGATCCCGTCTGTGACGGCACCCGTGGCGTCTCCGCTCTCCCTCCTCACCGCCCGCACCACGTAGACCAGGATCAGCGCCTGGGCGGTGACCCGGGTCAGCCAGAACACCCGCAGCACGTCAGGGAATCGGATCCTCTTCCACGTGTCCTCGAGCAGCAGCTGAAGCCCGTAGATCCGGTACATGTGCCGCACGAGCAGGTAGACATAGCGGCACGAGTAGTAGAACCATTTGAGCCTCATGGCCAGACACACGGCCGTGTTGAGAGCCAGCGCCAGGCCCGAGAACACGGCCACCAGCTGCCTGACGTCGGCGGGCAGCTCGATCATCAGCCCCCACAGAGGGATCATGATGTCCAGGACCACAAGCGCAGCAAACACCGACTGGAGGTTGAGCAGGAACACGTAGCCCACGCCAAAAACCAGCTGGACGGCGGCCATGCCCAGCCACAGCGTTGGCCCGTTTCTGGGCAACAACCGGAACCCCAGTGCCGCTTTGTAGTACGCGCTGTAGAAGTCTATGTGCGAGGTGGCGTAATAGTTGATGAGGACCGCCGCCATGCCGAGGAGAACGGCGAAGAAGAGGGTGTAGAACTTGAACAAGGCTTTCTGGGAGAGCAGCAGCACCATGCTGGAGACGAGGACACCTGCGACACACGAGAGAAGCAGTGAGCAAAGACGTAACATTGATAAAAAAGGATGAAAAGAGTGATGGAACTATTTCCCATCACAGAGACTAATCTGTCCGCTAAAACAATATTAAGTGTTGTGGAGTTTTCAGGTGAAAGAATGGCCCGAATGCCTGAAACACAAACGAGATTAGGAGAACAATCAGTTTGCAGCCAGGATACAAAGTTAACACCAGCCACTAGCCAAATGCTGGTAATGCTAGATTTTACTGTAGAGCGGCGAAGATGAAACGATTAGTTGTCAACTATTAAATTAATCTGAAACTATTTTGATAACTGATTCATCTATTTGAGTCATTCCTTATGAAAAAGGGTCAACATTCTCTCATTCCAGCTTCCTAAATGTCAATATGTTCTAGTTTCTTCTCTCCTCTGTGCCAGTAAAGTGAATATCTTTCAGTTGTGGACAAAACGAGACATTTGAGGACGTCATCTTGGGCTTTTGGGAAACACCAGTTGACATTTTTCACCATTTTTTTTCTCCTTCCTTTAAATATGTTTATGTATGCACCATCCACCATGGCAAACTCCTTAAGTGTTACTTACTTGGCAATAAATCCTTTCAAAACAGAGCCAGACCAATATATCGGCGGGCCGATGTTATCGGCCGATATTAGGCCTTTTGATATCGTAATATGGCATACGTGTTGTCTTTTCCTGGTTTTAAAGGCTGCATTACAGTAAAGTGATGTCATTTTTCTGAACTTACCAGACTGTTGTAACTGTTGTATTATTTGCATTTACCCACTTAGTCATTATATCCACATTACTGATGATTATTTATCTAAAATCTCATTGTGTAAATATTTTGTGAAAGCACCAATAGTAAACACTACAATATCGATGCGGTATCGATATCGAGGTATTTGGTCAAAAATATCGTGATATTTGATTTGCTCCATATCGCCCAGCCCTAATTCAAGGGCAATGTTAAAGTTGGATCAGCTTTGTCAAGAGTCCCTTGACTAAATGGACTTAGGGCACTGAACTTAGTTGGTGAAGAGGCGTTTGTGGATGTCAACATTTGAATGCATTCATGTTTATGTTTTGATTTGTATTACTTTTGGGGACTTTTCCAAAGACTTGTTTTTGTTGTAATTCCGGTAAACACTCCCAGGTTCATGTGCTGATACTAAACACAAAAGCATTGTGGGCTGGAGAAAGATGAGACTGTTGACTGACCCACTGTAATTTTTTTAAGTGGGTCAGTCAATAGACTCCTTATTTGGCCCATTGCCTCTCCAAACCCAGACAGCTCTTGGCCAACACCAAAATGACTTCCATGGGGCCCTAAGCGGTTCAAAGGTCTACAAACTGGACAAACGGAGAGTTATGTAACCACCTGGTAGATGTGTGTCTGTGCACAGGGATTTCAGCTAATGACTAAAAACTTAGAGACGCTTAACAGCATTGATCTTTGTTGGAAGAAGTGATTAATGTTGACTCGTTTCAGGGCACTGAAAAGCGTCAGCTAGGCCTGACCTGTGTCACAAAACATGAAAATGGATGTCATGAATTATGTAATATACAATAATTTAAACGTTATTTCAGATGAGGTGATTTATGAGTTGTGACAGGGCAGTCTGTAAAAGAAAAGTGAAAGTGCACCAGACTTCAAAAAATACAAAAAGGCTCAAGCATTTTCAAGTCGATATCGTGATTTCTTCCATTTTGCCATTAGATTATGAAAACTTTACAAAGATGAGATACGTGGTGGTCTAGAGGTGACATTATTAGTCGACTGATCGATTGACAAAATGTATCTGCAGCTTTTTAGATAATCTGTTAATTGCTTCAATCATATTTAAAGCAAAGAATATTTAATAATTCAAAAGGTTCTCCCTTTTATTGTCCACCTGCCACTGTGGCTGGTGGATTTCAAAATATACCAGCCACTCAATAGATTACTATTATGTTTTTGGCTGGTTAGAGAAGCCAAACTAGTGGCCACTTGCATATTTTACCAGCATTTGGCTGGTGCTCATTTCCAACCATGGCTCTAACTTAGTAAATGTTAATATTTCCTAGTTTTTTTTGTCTTATGATAGTGAACTGAATATATTTGAGTTTGAATCTGTTGGTCAGACAAAACAAGACATTTAAGTAAGTCAACTTGGGACCTGGGAAATTGTTAGGGCACTTGCCACTGTTTTCCGATATTTTATGTGCCATTGATGAATCGAAAATGCAATAAAAGATAATAGTTAGTTGCAGCCGTAGTGGTTATTACTGCAACATTCATTCGGTTCATATCGTCCATGCGTACACCAAGTTATATACATAGTTCAGACCATGGTTTAGATAAGGTTCCTGGGTATAAAGTAGTATATTTTGACAGGCAGAATGACAGGCTGCCTAAACGTCCCCCGGGCAGTTTCTTTAAAAGGACACAGAATTTGATACGACACCTGTGATAAAATACCTGACTTTAGCGGTTAGCTAGATACATAGATAGATAGATAGATAGATAGATAGATAGATAGATAGATAGATAGATAGATAGAGAGTTAATAGCATCAAATTAGACTGAATTAGGTTTGATACAAACTAATTAAACACTGTGTCGGACAAACCAGACTTGTATATAGCTATGTCACTGTCGGTGGCTTAATCGGCTTTAGTCTGTGTGACAGGTGACATAGCTTCACACTGCTGACTAACGTCACGGCTAACGCAGCGTCAGTGAGCTAGCGTTAGCTGTCAGATCGCCCGGTGTTGTTGACACAGTTCGGAGGCTTTAAAATAAGACTTTAAAACACTTACCCATGACTCTGACGAACACCTTCCCCATCACCCCGACCCATCCCGAACCAGGGTCGTAGTAAGAGTTAAAAATGGCGTCGATAATAAAGATACAGGGAACTCGCAAAGCCACATCAAGCACAGCTAAGGCCTGCTGGCCTAGCCGGGCTTGAGAGGACGCCATGCAGGCTTCAGTGGAGGGCTGACAGTCCTGGGGAGCCCCGGCTATCCGTGCAACATTAAAATAAATTAAAGTCCCTCAGCAGCAACCTTTCGCTTTCGGGTTTGCTTTGCCTGGCGTTTATTTAATAGCTGTGAACCTGCTGCCGTCCGCCATGTCCGCCCAGCTCAACCGCCTGTTGCTTCTTCTTTTCTCTTTAATGTCGGGTTGTTGTAATCCGGAGTGTTATCGCCAACAACATAAATTGTCCTCAGAATCCTGTCTCGTCTGGTCTGCTGTCAAATACCAGCATATCTTTGAAATTGAGTTGCTTTGGGAACACGGCAAAAGTTGCCAGTTGCCACCACAAGCTGTTGGTTCCGACGTAACGTGACGTCACTTCCAGCGTCAGAGGGTGTGGCAGCTGACGTAGCATTTAGTTCAAACAAATAAATGCAGAACAACAAATGTTACCCCCCTAATTTCACTGCTTTTTTATTTGAATTCAAGGAGTATATTAAGTCTCCCAAACGTATAGACACTGACAAAACTGTTACACTGTTTTATAATTGTTTATTCTTCCCCTTCTACATACATTGTTTTTTGTTATTAACACTATTTGTATTTATTGGAAGTCATATTATTTTTTCTCTGGATCATTATTTTGAGTACATCTCTGAAATGGTGTATATTTGAATGTTTTTTTGAATTAAGTTGTGAATAAAAAAGACAAACAAATATAAAAACAAAAAAAAACGTTTTCATATATCATTTGATTAATTTTATAATAAAATTAGAATAATGATGTCCATGACCCGCTGAATGTCAGTCTGTTCCCAATGTTTCCTAAAGAATTTAAATATATATATATATATATATATATATATATATATATATATATATATATATATATATATATTTTTAAGGATTTTAAAGATTTTAAGGATTCTTTATGTTTGAAAAAAATAGTTAAATTATGAGTGTAAATGTGTTTAAAGAGAAGAGGCAAAGCACCTGTTAGATTCAAATAACATGGAGAAAGTGAGGCAGACCTTATCATCATGGCTTAATTTCTAAGGCCCAAAGTAAACTTTTTCGAAGAAACTATTCGCGCATCCAACAATTCTTCTGTGCGGCGCTAGCCTGGTTGACACCAGACCCTTCTCAGTTGTAACTGAGTCTGGGGAAGCTTCATTCACAGCCCATTTCCAAAGGGGCGTCACCAACGGACGCCACTCAAATGCCTCTGGGCGCAATTGGATAGTCCTTCAACCAATCAGACCAACGCTCCCAGTGACGTAGCAGCGACAACGGGTTGCTGCGCTTCGGTGGCCATCATGTTGAATGTAAACAAAAAGTTGCTCGCCGTCGATGCGCTCTCGTCATCGTGTAAAGCCCGCCTTAAACGGTTGTGATTGGTGCATCGATTTGGGAAAAAATGGAAATGGGCTTGAATGGGCTCTCGGCCAGACGGACTTGCAGAGCAAATCTCAAATTTGCCGGTAGTTGGTCAGGGTTTTCTCAGGCTAGTGCTGTGCAGGTGCATTGGAAAATATTGAACTTGAAAAAAGGAAAATCTGCTCTTGCTACATGCATCACCATTTATTGAAAAAACGTACAGGTACATGAAACACAAGGAAATTACAAATAATTTCAGCAATAAGGCAAACCCCTTTAAACTAATTCTTTATTTGAAAGTGCTCATATTATGCTTTTTGGCTTTTTCCCTTTCCTTTATTGTGTTATAGATATTTTTGTGCATGTTATAGGTTTACAAAGTGAGTAAGTCCACCCCAAAGGGACTTACCATCTCCGACAGAAAACACTGTTCACAAACTGCTCCAAACAGCTCTATTGTAGTCTAGCCTTTACTTCAGAGACAAACGTGGTCACTTTGGAACACACGTTATAATGCTCGCCTAGCTGCTAGCATGGCACGCCCTCATACTCTGCTTCTGACTGGCTAGTAGTCCTTACCTAGCTACTGTCAGTGCACGCCCTCATACTCTGCTTCTGATTGGCTAGTAGTCCTTACCTAGGTACTGTCAGGGCACGCCCTCATACTCTGCTTCTGACTGGCTAGTAGTCCTTATCTAGATACTGTCAGGGCACGCCCTCATACTCTGCTTCTGACTGGCTAGTAGTCCTTACCTAGGTACTGTCAGGACACACCCTCATACTCTGCTTCTGACTGGCTAGTAGTCCTTACCTAGGTACTGTCAGGGCACGCCCTCATACTCTGCTTCTGACTGGCTAGTAGTCCTTACCTAGGTACTGTCAGGGCACGCCCTCATACTCTGCTTCTGACTGGCTAGTAGTCCTTACCTAGGTACTGTCAGGACACGCCCTCATACTCTGCTTCTGACTAGCTAGTAGTCCTTACCTAGGTACTGTCAGGACACGCCCTCATACTCTGCTTCTGACTAGCTAGTAGTCCTTACCTAGGTACTGTCAGGACACGCCCTCCTACTCTGCTTCTGACTGGCTAGTAGTCCTTACCTAGGTACTGTCAGGGCACGCCCTCATACTCTGCTTCTGACTGGCTAGTAGTCCTTACCTAGGTACTGTCAGGGCCCTCATACTCTGCTTCTGACTGGCTAGTAGTCCTTACCTAGGTACTGTCAGGACACGCCCGCGAGCTGCTTCTGACTGGCTAGTAGTCCTTACCTAGGTACTGAGCATGTGCAACTGCCAACAAAGATGAAACAGAAGTGTGATGTCTCACTCTGTAGCTAAAACAGAGAGCTCAACACACAGGGTGAAAAGAGGAGCTGCAGCAATGCACAGTACAATACAAATATGGTGTTTCTTTGAAAATTAAACCATGTAAACCTATTCTGATATGACCTCTAAATACAATTCTGAACCTGAAAATGAGCATAATGGACCTTTTTCACAGCAGACATTTTGACTTGTCATAGTAGGAAAAGCACAGCTGAAATTGATAACCTTAACAATGACTCAATTCCATGAAGTGTCCCAGTAAGCTATTTCAGTGAGTCAGCATGCACAACACCAGGGCCTCTCCTAAGTGGAATGCAGCCATCAGTAATGGTTTGGAATACACCTGTGCTTTTCCTACTGTGACATGTCAACATGTCTGCCGTGAAAAAGGACTAGATCAGCACTTTAAAGAAGACAGATCAGAAGCTATTAGACTTTTAAAAATTGGCAAGGGGGAAGTTATCATCACACACACACACACACACACACACACACACACACACACACACACACACACACACACACACACACACACACACACACACACACACACACACAATTTCAATCAGTCTGTCTGCTGAAGGTTTAGTTTGGTTCGTCATCAGCTCGAGCTGAAGAACACTTTGATGGTGTTGTTGTAGACTGTGTTGGCCAGCTCGAGCGGGTCCTCTTCCCTCGCTGCTGCCATCACCTCTAGAACTTGTCTGGAACCGACAGATAAGATCAAACGTTACTGATAATAAAATTGCTTGAAGGATTGAAAAACGATGTTTGCTCGCTTGCAAACTTGATGAATTTATCCGATGAGTTCTTCCCTCTGACTTGACGCCGACATTACTCACTTGATGTGACAGGGCTCATTCCTGTCCTTCAGACAGTGACCCGTCTCCCATTTCTTCTTCGTGGGAAATGTAGTTTTTACATATTTGGAGCCTGCATGAGTGTTCTTCACGCCACACCACGGAGCATCTGGGGAAGGGGGGGGACGGTATCCACGCATGAATAAGTGTAACAGTTTAATAGTCACACTTACAACATCAATGTGATGCACCAAACATCTAGATATTCTGTTCACTTTATGTAATGATGAAGCCATAAAACGTGGCATGTTGGATTAGCTTCAATGACGTGCTGAAAATAATTCTATCTATTGGTGTAAAACAAGAACTCTGGAGCTGTGTAACTTGGAAATCAGAAACATTTGGCTTTGTGCTACTAGATCTACTTTTCTTGAACCTTTCGATGGCCAAAAAAATATTTTTTAAATACCTTTTTTATTACAGTAAACTGGCTGCAACTCACCTGTTTCTATCATGAGTCTCTCAGTGGGGATAGACTTCATGGTTTCAATATTGGCCTCTGTTTTCAAGGAACTGAAAAAATAGCAATAACAACAAACACAGTTTAAGTTGCAGTACTGTTGTTATGTACGCTTTAAAAAAAAAAGCCTAAAAGCTTCATATTGTCTTCATAAGTCATGTCAAGTGCCTTCATTCCAGGACATTTTGAAATGCAGAATACATTCAAACACTTTCCTTCATTACAGATTGGGCTGATTGAATTACATTTTTCTCCTCCACATTATCAAAGTTAGCAGCTACAGAGTTTTGGCTTTTTGATATAGAATAGAATAGAACTTTATTGTACAGCCAAGGCTGCAAAATCCTCTTTGTCCTCACCAAATAGGTTGAAACATCTTATTACATTAATGCAAACATACAGTACACACAGTGTACTATATGCTTTCTCAGTAGAAAGGTGCAGATTAGCGCAGTTCTTTTCTTAAAGCTGTAGTGCGTAACTTTTTGATATCAATGAATGTCCGTTACATTCAAGCCATTACCAAATGAGTTGCTACAAAGCTAATTAAGACTATCAGCTCCACACAACTCTCTCTGTATTTCTCAGTGTGGCTATGTTCAGAAGATTGTGGCGTCCAGTGACTTTCGCATGCAGAAACTCGAGTGAAGATAATTCCCTCTTCCGAAGGGTCCATCATGTTTTTTTAATCCTCCATGTCCTCCTTGGCTACTAGCAACTGCATCGAGGAGGGTGGGGGCGCATGCGCGATCACGTAAGGCTTGTATCATGTGGACGCGCCGACAGTGTTAGTGACAGAAACTACGCTATAGCCCGACCGATAAAGGATTTTTAAGGCAGATATCGATACAAATATTTGGTGATTTAAAAAATCCGATATTCCGATATATCGGCCAATAATTTATTTATTTTTAATCCAGAAACGCGTAACAAAACATAAACCCATTTCTCTAACATTAGTTATTTGTAGATATTTATCAGTCCTCACTAAAATAATATGATAGTGCAGTTTAAAAATAAATATTTTGTTTTTTTGTCGAAACAGAACAGAGGATCATCAAAATATATTAAAGTTCTGATCGATAAAATGTATAAAAATACAAACTTAAGATATGAAACTTAAAGTCCTTTGAACAAAAACACAATAACAAAACAAAAATCGAAGCGTGTTGCCAACAGGAACGTTGTAGAGCGTCCTCTGGTGGACAAACTACGCAACGCCAACACTCAGAACATGGTTGAAGACTGTTTCGTCCGTTTTTATTTTATTTTTTAAATATTCATTTATCAGAATCATTAAATGAATATACTTTTTTTTTTTTAAATAATTTTTCGGCCATTATAAATGGCGATACCAATAGTTTGGAAAGTGCCTAATATCGTCCGATAATATCGGCCCGCCGATAAATCGGTCGGGCTCTAAACTACGCACTATAGTTTTAAGCCACCTACACACGAGCGCGGTAAAACCGCTCTGCGCTGGCCATTCCATTGTTTTCCTATGGGGAGATCAGAATTGCCGCCGTGCGCTGTGCTCAAAGTTCAAATTATTTTGACTTTTGATCTAGTAGCCGCTGACCTCTCAAGGCGCAACCATGGGTGCAACCAATTCCAGAACGTTCCTGCGCTGCACTTGCACTTTGGCCGCTTATCATGTGTAGGCAGCTTTAGTTTCATTGCACTAGGTATGAAACAGCTCTTATAGATATTCTTGTTTGCCAGAGGTGCTCTGTATCGTCGCCCTGGACGGAGCAGCCGTAACTCAGTATGGAGGGGATGTTTAGTGTCATCAATGATGGACAGAGCTTTTCTGTGTAGAGCTGAACTGTAAAGGTCCTCTTTGTTGCCTGCCTACAATCCTGGACAGCTTGTTTTTTGTTAATGCTTGTTTTAAACCAGACAGAGATAGAAATGGTTTGAAGTCTTAATAAGTTTCAAGCCAAGAGTTTGTTGCAACTTGTTCGGTTGACCAAACATTCAACACACGTCATCCTGTCAGTAAGTGGGTCTAATCAAACATTTTGCTCGTGTTTAGACCCGTCGCGAGTGAAGTTGGAGCGGATGTGTAGCTGAACCCAGATGTGGTCCATGTCAGGTCAAGTCTTTGGGTGTAGTTGGAAAAAAACTAAATCCTCTCACCATCCGTTTATCCCAATGTAAAGGTCCAGGGCAATGAGGGAAGCAGCGTCCTCTGCCGTCCCATCAAATGAGTGGACCTGAATGGAAATGGAAAAGTGACAGGTAATCAGCTGCTGATCTGAAACTCTTATGCATTCATTTCTGTGTTAAAGGGTATTGTTTTGATGTTTTAAAGTGTGGTTGTATGAGCTACTTCTCCATAGTCAGTGTGTTAGCTACAGTAGACGGCGGTCGGCACGCCCCCAGTTTGGAAAAGCAGGCACGAGTACCGGCACGGAAGCTAAGCAATGTCCTGCTGTGGACGGGGGCAGCAGCTAAATGTATTTTAGACACCTACAAAATGTATATCTGTTTAAATGTACGCTATATTTAGAATATTTTTACGGCTTTACCTTGCTGTCAGAAAGCCCTTTACGACTCGGAACTGAAGCCGCTATCTCCGTCATTTTACCTCGCAGAACACGGGAGTTGCTGCTCTACCGCTGCCTCCATCGGTTAGTTAGTTTGTTAGTTTTGTTAGTTGCTAACCCTTTGAAAAACCAAAGTCACACAATGTGACAAACTAACTAACCGATGCAGGCAGCAGTAGAGCAGCAACTCCCGTGTTCTGCGAGGTAAAATGGCAGTTTTTGTCAAAGGAGTCTGGTGGATTTGAAGAGAGAGATATATAACGGCCTCAGTTCTGGTTTCATTATTTTTATTTGCCGACCGCCATCTACTGTAGCTAATGCTGCATTCCAGGCAACCCGTAACCTGTGTTTTCACAACCTTCTACCCATGAAAGTGCCCTGGAACGGCAGTCAAACCCGTAACTCACTACCGTGAACTCGTACCAGATCGTTGTACTCCCAGTTACAGTTTTTGACGTCACACACACATAAACAATGGCGACCACTGTTGATGCTGTACAGACGCCAGTGATTAACAGTGAGAAATAGAAATAAATAGACATAGGCAATGTAAAGTAATTCCACACATTGTAATTGTGTACTACTACAGGTTATGTTTATTAAATGAAGCCCAAAATATGTCACAGACTAGAAATCGCTAGTATCAGCTAGCGCTAGCTAACGTCAGCGTTAGGTAGCCGCTAGCTAACGTCAGCGTTAGGTAGCCTAACCTGAACCCTGGAACGCTACCAAGTTGTGACTTGAAGTCATAACTTACGGGCTAAAAATTGTGTCTGACTATGGAGAAAGTTCCTCATACAACCACACTTCCAAACTGTCCCTTAAACTCCTTACATATTTCCCCCCTCAGTTTATTTTACGATGATAATCACGTATGTTGCAAATTATCATTCTAATGGATTACGTTTTTTTTGGTTTTTCAAACGTTAAAGGAATGTCATCTTGTAACGAATGAAGATAATTAAGATCTGTCTGCAGTGGCAAAATAGTAACACAAATTTACAGGAGAACGGATTTGACTGCAACATGTGTCTATTAAATGCATCGCCTCCTGTAAACTGGAGATTTCCTGTGATGCCCCAATGCAATGCACAGAGTTACACACAGCTAATAAACAAATGTCACCCAGCTTCAACAGCATGTTGAAAAACCAAAAACGGAGATGTAAAACCTTAGAAAAGAAAAGAAATTTCAGTAACGTAGCGAAAAAGCAGAGTTGCAGTTTGGTTCCCTGTTAAGTGCAAAATGATATGAATGAAGTGTATTACTTTCTTTGAAACTGTTCTCTTCAGGGAACAGTTTACAATGTGTATAGTTGAGACTAATTAGTATAAAACAGGGATCTTCAACAGGCGGTCCGGGACCCCCAGGGGGTCCTCAGAGTCACTGCAGGGGGGCCTCCAAATTATTGTTAATGTTTGTGTTGTGTTGTTACGTTTTTTTCAAAAATTAAAAAGTGTTAACATGAATCTAACATATTATCCACAATTATGACTCCCCTCTGATGATAAGCTTACTGGCCCATAGGTAAGGTAGTCACTAAGGTAGCTATCCACAGATCCACAGATACAGTTCATCCTGAGGATGTATGTTTAACATTAAAACATGATTCATAAAATCATGCCAACAATTATTAGGCTATTTTAATAGCATAGAATTCTATGAAAAAAAGGTATTACAACAAGTTATTGCGGGCCCAGTTTATTATGCAACTTAATTTTATACAATATATGTAGTAGAGGGTCCCTACTAGGGCTGCACAATTAATCGCAATTGTATCGAAATCGCAATTTGGACTAGTGCAATATCCAAATCGCAAGGGGGCGCAATATTTGTTAAAGGCAAAATATGTGTCAAACATATTCTGAATTAAGTATGATGGTCCTCCTCGCAAAAATCACACTATAATCATTTTAATTTCTTTCAATGTTAATCATTTTCAATGAAAATGAGAATGATAGAAAAATATCATTCCCTCCAATATTGTGAATCATATCGTAATCGCAATTAGATATTTTCCTCATATCGTGCAGCCCTAGTCCCTGCTCTATCTCTCTCTCTCTCTCAGTTAAGAGGTCCTTGGCTTAAAAAAAAAAAAATTGAAGACCCCTGGTATAAAGTATAAAACAAATGTCCTCACCACTCCTCCAACACATCGCTCTCGATTTCTCCTCATGATGTCTGTCAAAGCAAGGACAAAGAAACAGTCAAAAGCTTTGCCTACAGAATCGCTCTCGTGAACCAGACTAGTTCCTGGGTGCACGGACCTACCGATGAACTCCTGATGGGAGTTCCTGCAGTGGAGGAACATGGGCAGCTTGGTCTCCTCTGCCAGGTCAAACTGCTTCTCAAAGTATCTGTCAGAGACCAGAAAGACCAAAGACTTTTTCAGGACTCTACCTCCTGTCATAGTTGTGTTGTATGGACGAAAGCAGAAGCCATGCATGATGTTATGTATTTATTTTCAACTAGAGCTGAAAAAGTTTGCTGAATAATCGACTAGTGGATCAACAAAAATGAGAGAGGCTTGTGGACACGCCGACAGAATTGTTGTCATTACTTAGAATTACTCATGGGGGGGAGACAGAAACTTCGCACTATAGCTTTAATCCTACAAGGGAAATTACAATGTTTTCACTCTACACACACTACACACAGGCCTGAAATACACACACACATGCTCAGTAAATATTTACATGCACAAATGGCGAGATGTCAGAGTGAGGGGGCTGCAGCTGTTGATGGACAGGCGCCCCGGCCGGTTGGGGGTTCGGTGCCTTGCTCAAGAGCACCTTGGCAGTGCCCAGGAGGTGAACTGCCAAGGTTACGTCAATTATTAAACTTATGTCAAATCCAACTGTTTAATATTTTTGCAAAATTGAATATATTGGTGTTTTTGGACTGTTGGTCTGACAAAACAAGACATTTGACACCTTCAAATGTCTGTGGGCTTTTGGAACTTGCCATGGACATTTTCTTTTGTTTTGACAATCAAATAAAATCAAAAAACTTCTCTGGGCCTCTAAAGGAAAATGTACATTTTAAATAAACGTACTTGAGTTGAGTCTCTTTTGGGCAAAATTCCAACCTGTCGAAATCTGGAACAAGTAGAAAAACACACGGTACAGTATCAACATTATCACTCACAGTGACCCGTTTCAAATTGTTGTTTTATATCAGAGAATATGGGACGTAGAAATAAGTACTGAAAATGTGTAGAAGAAAAATTAAAACATGTAAAACGTTGGAAAAAGCTAAAACAAATTGTGAAAAAAAGGCCTAAAAAATATCAGAAAAAAAAGTGTTTTTTTTCAAGGTTGAAGGGAAGACAACACAAGGGTTAACAATGGAAATACGTATAACTGCATACTAAATACTTTGTTATATGTATACATATTTACACTGCTATAGTAGTATAGAAGCAAAGAACCATAAGTGACTCATTTCTCGTGGATACAAATTGAAATCATTTCTGTTTTCATCACTATCGTTTTTCTTTACTACTGCACAAATGCAACACTGTTGCCAGTACTCACCGAGTCCGCACTCTCCGATGGCCACCACCTTTCCTCTGTGTGCTGCAGCCAGCTCCCTCAGCCCTGAGAAGTACTCGGATTCTCCATTCTGCTCAAACTCACTGCAGCGGGTGGGATGGCAGCCGACCGTGCAGTAGAACTCATCTGTAATGGTTGAATATGAAGGTATAAAGTAGGGCTGGGCAATATATCGATATTATATCGACCTCGATATATGACACTAGATAGATTTTGGATATCGTAATATGGCAATATGACATAAGTGTTGTCTTTTCCTGGTTTTAAAGGCTGCGTTACAGTAAAGTGATGTCATTTTCTGAACGTACCAGACTGTTCTAGCTGTTCTATTTGCCTTTACCCAACCAAACCGCAACATATTTTGTGAAAGCACAAATTGTCAACCCTACAATATCGTCACAATATCGACATTGATGTATTTGGTGAAAAATATTGTGATATTTGATTTTCTCCATATCGCCCAGCTCTAGTATAAAGGTCCAGTATAGAGGAAAGCACTAAAGCACATTCGGCTGATTCTGCTCATGAAGAAATGGACTTATGGATGTTTTAATAAAGACCTCGTGAATTCACATTTTAGCTCATGCCTCCGGCTCTGCAATACAATCATAAAAAGGCCCATGGACACCGAGAATCGACCAAAAACCATGTTTGTTGTTGTTGTCGTTGATACCTCTGGTCTCGGCTAGTTTCAGGGCCTCTTTGCTGTCTTCAAGGTTTCCTCCGGTGATCATAAACTGAAACAAAGCCACAGGTATTATATTACTTTTGAGCAGGGCCACACAGAATTTGCAGATGCACATTTTTCGCAGAATTTTCAGCAGAATTTTCTGCAGATTTTAAACAAATTGAAAAAAATCTAAAATAATACTCAGAACATCTACACCAGAAAAAACAGTCTGCTAAATTCAGCAGATTTTCATTCTAGATCAACGCTAAAAAAAACAACTGCACATTCCATTTGGGTCTGCTTATGAGACAAACATTTTGAGACAAACAGTGTTCAATTACAAGGCCCGGATCACCAAAGTTATAACAATTCATGCCGAGGGGAACATGAATGGCTGCACCAAATTTCATTCCAGTCCATTTAATGGTTGTTGAAACATTTTACTCGAAACCACAAATAGAAGCCTCATGGTGGCGCTAGAGGAAAAGTCAGAGGATCACCAAAGTCATTAGGATTCATCCTCTAGGGACCATGAATGTCTGTACCAAATTTCATGTCAATCCATCCAATAGTTGTTGAGATATTTCAGTCTGGGCCAACATTGCTATCCCAACAAAAAAATGTTGACTGTGAGGCTCCAACTCGAATAAAGTGCATTTATATTAAAGTGATGGACGTGGCTTACCTTTTCGACTCCTGTTTTGAGAGCTCGGTCAATGATCTGATTGAAGTCATCTGTCGGAAAAAATACAGAATACAGCATAAAAAATCAGCTTAAAAATATATGAAAAATATTGGATAGGATAGATTAACACAATGTACCTCTGCTAAATAAAACATCACATTCATTATTAGTTTCACTTGTTTTCATTTGAAACTAACTGTATGTCCGAATACAAAATACATTTTCTATAGCAGCGCTTCTCAAAGTCCGGACCAAGGTCCGCATTATTGAAATTGAAATTAATGTTAATTTTTGAAAGTTTTTTCCTGGCCTATAAGTAAGGTAGTCACTAAGGCCATCCACAGATACAGTTAATCCTAAAGATTCCCTGTGTCACATAACATTAAAACATCTATACAATCATGCCAACATCTATTAGGCTATTTGAATAGCTCAATATTCTATGCAATGTGTAAAGGCTTTAGGCCACCCTACACGTTAGGTTGGCCCAATTTAATATGCAACTTTCCGGAGTCTGAAACTCAAGTAGCAGCACATATCTCGGCCTGTCTGACTGATATCTCTTCTTGGATGTCCACACACCATCTGAAACTCAACCTTGACAAGACTGAGCTCCTTTTCCTTCCAGGGAAGGGCTCTCCAACCCAGGACCTGACTATAACAATTGCCAACTCTGTGGTAGTCCCCACCCAGACTGCTAGAGACCTAGGTGTAACACTTGACGACCAACTCTCCTTCACTGACAACACTGCTGCAACTACCCGATCGTGTAGATACATGCTGCATAACATCAGAAGGATACGTCCCCTTCTAACGCAGAAGGCGGCTCAGGTTCTGGTTTAGGCTCTAGTCATCTCACGTCTAGACTACTGCAACTCCCTCCTGATTGGCCTGCCTGCATGTGCCATCCGGCCCCTGCAGCTCATTCAGAACGCAGCAGCTCGACTTGTCTTCAACCTCCCTTCATCCGCTTCAAGACACTAGTACTTGCATACAGGGCCACGAACGGATCAGCCCCAGCATACATCCAGGACATGGTCAAGCCCTACACCCCAGCCTGCCCACTCCGCTCTGCATCAGCCAACCTGCTTGCTGCCCCCTCACAGCGAGGGACAACTAATCACTCAACAAAGTCCCAACTGTTTGCGGTCCTGGCTCCTAAATGGTGGAATGAGCTTCCTACTGACATCAGTTACGATTTGACATAGGGCTGCACGATGTATTAACAATATCAACTTGCGCAATAAACATATCACAAAAGGCTGCAACATTTCGCAAATGATTTGTTGTGTCAGTTGATAAAGAGAATCTCAGTAGAAAACTACACTTTAAAATGTAACTGTCATTCTTTTTTCAGTGCTGCCTTTTATATTCAATTCAATGATCGATAAAGTAGTGTTGGCAATGATTTTCTTTCGTTTGCTTTAAATTTCAATGTGTTGCATTTTAGCAGCATACTGAAAGCAGCAGAAAGGCAGAACTGAGTACACCTTAATATATATATATATATATATATATATATATATATATATATATATATATATATATATATATGTGTGTGTTTATTTATCGCGAGTAATGTCGTTATTGGAATATTCAACAACATTATCGCATATCGCATATTTTCATCGTATGGTGCAGCCCTAATTTGACACTATAATTAAAATGTAATTGAATTGAAAGGCCCATAAGTCAAATAAAGTGTCCTGAGATAACGTCTGTTATGATTTGACGCTATAAATGAAGATGAATTTAATAGCCCACGAGTCAAAAGCGAATCAGTATAGCTCACCGTCGTGTTTCTGCTTCCCTCTGTAGACTCCTCTAAACATGGGATCTGTCAGGTTCACCCCGATATCTGGAGAGGGAGAGGATGGAAGATCTAAACTGCAACATGTCACCAAACATTCGGTTGTGACTCACTGTCGATATGCTGGAACCAATAACATACAGTACTGTGATACTGGTACCAACATCCTGCCGGGATATCTTATCTTTCCATACCGAAAACTACGTTGTTGATACAGTGGTGTGAAATAAATACTAGGGGTGTGCATAAAAATCGACTCACATTCGAATCGCGATTCAAGCTCTACCGATTCAAAATCAATTCATAGAATTCCAAAAATCGATTCATATTTTGTCATTTAAAAAAAAATCGTTTTTGAATCGAATCTTGAGCCTGAAAAATCGATATCAAATCGCGACATTTTCTGAATCGTGCACCTAGGGCTGGGCAATATATCAATATTATATTGATATCGTGATGTGAGACTAGATATCGTCTTAGATTTTGGAAATTGTAATATCGTAAATGGCTTAAGTGTTGTCTTTTCCTGGTTTTAAAGGCTGCATTACAGTACAGTGATGTCATTTTCTGTGTAACCAGACTGTTCTAGCTCTTCTATTATTTTTACCTTTACCCACTTAGTCATTATATCTACATTACTGAAGATTATTTATCTTACATCTCATTATGAAGATATTTTGTCAAAGCACCAATTGTCAACCCTATAAGATCGCCACAATATCGACATCGAGGTATTAGGACAAGAATATCGCGGTATCTGATTTTCTCCATATCGCCCGGCCCTACGTGCACCCCTAATAAATCCATTCTTAAGTGTATCATAGTGCTGGCACTGAAAAAAATACATGACACAACAATAGTGGTAGGCTACATGATTTAGACAAAATTAATATGGTTGTAATTACAACAACTGACATTTCTCTGGGACTGCTGTGTTGTCATTTTTAGCAGTGCTAACTCAAACTAGCTCGCATGCTAACTGAAAACATGCAGGCTTGTCTGTTTACAGCAAACACCAGCATACGAGGACACTGACACTCAAAGTCTTCTGTCGTCTCTTTATGTTTTATTAATCTAACCATTCAACCATTCGAGTGTCTTACCAATGAATTTGTGCTGAGCCATTGTTGTAAGAGCAATACTTCTGAAAAGAACCACACATGCAGCTCTCACCAATCCCATAATGCCGCAATACCGTAAGTACCATAGAAAAGAGAAGCCCCATTACTGGCATAGCTAGATTTTCGGTTACTTTAATTTACTTTATTCATTTCAAAATACTTTATTCATCCCTGAAGTTTAAGACAAGCGATCGTGCAAACAGAAATGCACGTAAATTATTCTTTACACATAAGAAACAGACCAAACAAGCGACAAGACACAAAATGCATTTGCGCATTTCTGGTGGTAATTACGGTCATAACGTCCACACGCCACAAAATCCCAGAATCCTCCGCGCCGCTCGCCGAGAAGGTGACAGGGGACGGTGATAATGGCCACTGCCTATCTCACTCACCACCAAAAAGTGTTGCGACTTTACAAGAAATCACTGAGACACCTCGAGTCATGGTGCATCTTTAGGTAAGAGGGACTGCCTTTCGTTTAAGCTCTGCGGTGAAAACTTACTAATGCAGAACATCGCTGCTGTCCTCGGTTCTGTCTGCTCTGCTGCTAAGCTAACAGCTAAGCTAACGACTAGACAGGTCACTCATTACTAAGCTAAGTCGGTCAGTCCCACTGCAAAATACCGATCCTCATCAGCTTTTCATTAAGCCAGTAATATATCCCTGAAACTATCCTGCTAATTTAAAACAGTATATTGTTTGAAGCTAAGTTAATTTACACGTTTACGAGGAGCTAGCTAGCGTCGAAATCAGTGAATAGTCGAGTTATAGCAATACTTATAAACTTGACTCTCAGTCTCATGCTTTATTAGTCAGCCTAATAAATGGTAATGTAGCTATATAACCAGAAATATCCACACATAATAGTAATTAAGTTCGTTTAAAGGATAGGTAATAATTTGTCTTTTTTGTGTTTTTGCTGTGTTTTTTTGTTTTTTTTGTTATCTTTAATTGTCCACCGCTTTTGGTCAACTATTGTTTTTAAAATGTGCTTAAAATTGTTGGATTGCTCACAACTCCAAACACTGTTCTGTAAAAGTTATTATTGTTGTTATTATGTGATTAATTCAGCTTTGCCACTGTCCCCTATGATGAACTGAATAATATGAAGTGTGTTGCTGTTCAGGCTAAGGAATAGGAAAGTAGTAGTAGTAGTAGTAGTAGTAGATATTTAATAAAGTAATTCACTCTAGACGTTATAGGGATTTGTTATACATATGATTTTACATTTCTTCTGCTAACATACAAACTTATGTTGGTCAACCATTGTGAATATTGTTATTAGATAAAAAAGTTATTGGTTTAAAAAAAAAAAACTCCTTGCATATCAGACATGAGTAATAAAGAAGAATTTGACATTGTGTATGTCAACCATCTCATTGTTACAGGAAGAAATGCTGTTTGTTAGCCCAAATGATAAGCACACGTAATGTTTTTGTCCGTGTCAAGTTCACACTGAATCTACACTGTCCTCCTTAATACAGTTTGTACCCTGCAAAGATGAATCGAATATTGATTAGTTGTTAACTATTAAACTAATTGCCAACTATTTTGATAATCATTTAATTGGTTTGAGTCATTTTTTATAAAAATAATTTTTTATTCATTTTATTTGTTAGGGACCATGTGCAATTTTTAACATAAATGTTGTCATTTGATTCAGTGTACCAGAGTTAGCCTTAGGCTACTTTACACCTGCAGTCCCTAGGCAGGGCGCAATTTAAATCCAGCAGTAAAAACATGACAAGATCTAACAAAACAACAAGACAGATCCCAAATCCTACATCAATATGATGCACATTGTGACACACACACACACACACACACACACACACACACACACACACACACACACACACACACACACACACACACACACCTGTTCAGCACCATGTTGTGCTGTTGATTCTGATTCCAGCTTCTTAAATGTCAATATGTTCTAGTTTCTTCTCTCCTCTGTGACAGTAAATGGAATATTTATGAGTTGTGGACAAAACAAGACATTTGAGGACGTCCTCTTAGGCTTTTGGGAAACACTGAACTACATATTTAACCATTTTCTGACGTTTTATAGACCAAACAACTAATCGATTAATGGAGAAGATAATCAACAGATTAATCGAGGATGAAAATAATCGTTAGTTGCAGCCCTGTTAGAGTTACTAGATCATGATTCAAGCTATTGAACTGTTGTTGTTTTCCCGTAACAGAGACAAATATCGGTTCTACGCCTGCATGCTGCGGGCTCGCTTCGATGAGAACAAGGACGAGAAGGACATGGTGAAGGCCACCAGGATGCTGAAGGCGGGGGAGGAGGAGTTCTGGTCCAACCAGCACCCCCAGCCCTACATCTTCCCCGACTCTCCTGGAGGAACGTCCTACGAGAGATACGAGTGCTACAAGGTGAGGCAGGGCTTCCATGAGCTTCATCTGGACAGTGACCCTGAACTCATCACCCACTCAATATATGGTTCTTAGTTATTATCTCTCTTAGAATTTTTTTTTCAGATTTTTTATTTTTTTTTTATCAGAAATATGGGACGTTGAAATAAGTGCCGAAAATGTAAAAAAAAAAAAAAAAAGACAAAAAATGTCAAAAGTAACAAAACGTTGGCAAGAGTGTGAAAAATGTTGGAAAAAAAGCGCCGAAAACTTCAAAAACACCGGAAGAAAATGTGGCTTTGTGTGACTACAATACAAGCTGTTTCCCCCTTTTTTATTTATTTATTTTTTTTTTTTTAAATCAGTGGTTTCTTTGTGTCCAAATACCACCTACTAATAATTTTTGCCACATAAAGCGGAGCGCAAAATGTGAGTGTGTTGCCCTGTCTGTCAAATTGCTCCTGCCCTCTGCTGGAGATGTAAGGCCAGTGCATCTGGATTGTGTTGACATCTCCCATCACATATTCTGAGACAGTCTATCCTCCGATGTTAAAATAATATTTCAGAGATTACACATTGTTTACTGTCAGTGTGCTCGTTGTTTTGAATTCTCAAAACTTTGTACTACTATTTATGAGGTTGCTTATTTTAGATTAGTCTCGCATAGCCAAAGCTGTCTCCACAGCGCTGTGGAGTAAGGTCTGGCTACACCACAGATATTGTTTGCATTTTTTTTTAAACCAATCAGTCGTCTTGGGTTGGCGCTAAGCTCCAGACCCAGCGACGGTGGCTCTGCAAAATAGTCTTGGGAAGGAACTTGTTTTAGGTGGAACATTTGCACCCGGCAAAAGAAAAAGGCACATAATATTAAATTAAGTTAACTGTTGACACAATACAGTAACGTGAGCTATTTAAATTAGCTGATACATGGTTAAACCTCATTTGCTCTTACCATTGTATTGCTGTGTGTACGTCCACAGCAATCCCACCAATCGCTCATTCACCCCAAAAGAACCGGGCAGGCCTGCCCTGTTGCACGATCCAAAATCTTCTTCAAAACTTGGCAATTTCGTCGTGTGGCACGGAGTTTGTGAACGGCAACACACACGGAGAGAGAGGAAGGGGAGGGATAAAGTCTGAAATGCTGGATGTCAGGCTTTATCCTGCAAATGTACTTCTGTTGATCTAGACTAATTTAGCCAATCAGGAACACTTAGAACAATTTATTTGAGGTCAAAAAGATGATGTGGGAAACACTGACAATCCTGATGTGACATGATGAAAAGTCCTGAGCTCTTGTTTTGTTCCCACAGGTCCCCGAGTGGGTGCTGGACCACTGGCACCCCTCAGAGAAGGCCATGTACCCAGACTACTTCTCCAAGAGAGAGCAGTGGAAGAAACTGAGAATGCAGAGCTGGGACAAAGAGGTGGGTAGTTCAGACACGTCTTACAGTACATACCATCAGGGCACGTGTCACCTATTCTTTTGTGGGTTAACTCCGCTCAAAGAACCTGGCTTTAAGACTTAAGCTGCAGACACACACCGATCAGACGGCCGACCCTCGGCAGAAAAGGCAGTTGGGCTGATCAGTCTCCTGAGTTGGTCAAAAAAGTGCCTTGGAACACACCAAACGACGAGACGTAATACGTCTCCATAACAGCAGGCGGCACTAATCTGTATTGTCGCCCAAAAATGAAAACCGGCATCTGATTGGACGAACGCGTCACGTGGGTCTGGTTTTCCCAGGAAATTCAAAGCCAGACTGTCATGTTGGCTTTTTCACAATACGATCTCATATATCTATATCTTTATATATATATATATATATATATATATATATATATATATATATATATCTATACTAAAATAGTTCACCGAAAAGTGTTTCTGAAAACATTTTAAGAGAGAAATACGCTGTGCAGTTACTGAATCTGTCTTCATTTCAGATCAACAAAGGTCAGTTTAAAAGATTTTTGACTCTAGTCACGCTCATCCCACTCCCCGTTTTCGGGTTAGCACTCTACCAATCAGATGGATCATTTGAGTCCGACTGCCAGCAGTGCCCGCCCCGCCGATTATACATGTCAAATCGGCCAAAATGAAGGACGACGGCCCCTCGGACTAGGTCACAAAGGTCACAAAGTTGTACAGTCCTCCTTTTCAAATTGACTAAGGTCAATGTTTCCGAAGATGTAAAACTATCCAGCCTTTTACAAGAAAAAGGCAGATGAAAAAAGATGAATGCAATTTTGTGCAAGAGTCATCTTTAAGTCATTTTCTTCTCATTTTGGCCTGTTGATCAGACAAAATGCACCCCTTAAAACGAACGCCCTTTGGCTCTGAGAAATTGTGATTGCACCTTTTCACTATTCTCTCATTTGACAGACTGATCTCATATAGTGGCGTATGTGTGACATGCCAATTTGTTTGCCATTATTGGCGTGTTATCAAGACGCATACTCGCTTTTTAGCGTGTGAATTGACGCCGTAGCGACTAGTACGAAAGGGCGAAGGACTTTCACCCAGGAGAGCGGGGATCGCGTCCTGTGTGTGACTTTGTGTCCCTCGTGATGTTTCCTTTCCACATTTGTTGTTTTCCTAAACCCAACCGGTTCTTCTTTTCCTAAACCCAACCCGCGTGACGTTCCTAAAGCCAACCGTAGCCTCGCAATGACACGTAGCATCGCAATAACACGCCACGTGGCTTTAGAAAGTGCCACGTGGCGTGTATTTTTACGCTGTGACGTTGCAGACTGCCGTCCGCTGTATAGAGCGTGGACATACACGCAGATAGCTCAAAGTGCTTACAGATAACACGCCACTTGGCTTTAGGAAAGTGGCGTATGTTTACGCCAAGTCATGATATCATGTTGCATTTGATGATGAAAATAACTGCCAGTTGCCGCCCCTTGTTGTGAACGTTTGTGTCTGGTTTCAGGTCGCCCAGCTGCAGGCCGAGACTCAACCAGGCGGCCCCAAGACCGAAGCCCTCCCTCCTGCCCGCAAGGAGGGAGACCTCCCTCCTCTGTGGTGGCAGTATGTCACCCGCCCCAGGGAGCGCCCCACATAAACAACCTCCACCTCCTGGGGTCGGTCACCCCCCTCAGTCTGAGAGGAAACAACAACAGCAGAAGCAGCACAAAGGCTGGCTGACCTTTTAATGGATTACCACCTGTCTGTAAAGAATCAGTCATTCACCTGTGCAGGTTGCAGAAATCAGACCTGCCTGAATTCACACGGATCCTTTTACGTAGTAGTCAGTTTAAGAGCTTGGTGACTTTGAAAAGTCCTGTACATGTTTCAAATAATACCTGTAACTGTTCCGATAAATAAATATATGATGTAAATCGTGTTTGTGTGTAATGACACATTGCATGCTGTAAAGGGGGTCAGCCCTATGTTCCCACATTTCTAAGAATTTTTTTCACTGAAAATTAGGCCCTATGTTTCCACATTTCTAGGACATTTTCAAAATTAGGTTCCTACATTTACCTTCAATTTCAAGCCCTGTCCTCCCACAACATTTTTTAGGGTTAGGGGGATAAAATCTGATACAAATTTATGAAAAAGGAAATGTGGGAACATAAGGCCTAATTTTGGAACATCTCAGAAATGTGGGAACATAGGGCCTAATTTTGAAAAAAATCTTAGAAATGTGGGAACATAGGGCCTAATTTTGGAACATCTTAGAAATGTGGGAACATAGGGCCTAATTTTGGAACATCTTAGAAATGTGGGAACATAGGGCCTAATTTTGGAAAAAATCTTAGAAATGTGGGAACATATGCACGCTCCCCTGTAAAGCCACTTTTAACCCCAACTGCAACCGTGAATTTTCTTTCAGTTTTCAGCGATTATCCGAAATAAAAATCTACTGAATTTAGCTGTTTTTTCTTTTCTTCTTGGGGTCAAGACGAGATGCGTTGACATTCTGAATTTTTTAATTTTTTTTATTTGTTTAATTCCATTTGGGCCTGCTGATGAGGTAAAGCATGAAAAGTTAACCACCTTTCACTTTAACTTGGTCAAAACGTCTGTCGTACCAACAAACATCTCCTGCATTTATACCCGTTTATAGATCTCATCTATCTCTACAAGAAAGCAGCTTTTTGGGTATTACTGAAAAAAACTGAGCGCCTTTAAAGGCCCTGTGCTGTGTATACGCACAGGGGATTTCATACAAGACACCAATAAGAATGATGAAAGTGAAAAGTGCCCCGTCCTGACAGGTGTAACAAAGCTAACAAGAGAGCGAGGAAGATATCAATCAAGCAGGGCTGCTTCTTAAACTCTTCCTCAATAACAGGACAAATCCGGCACAAAATGAACCTAGTGGTTAATAACACATGGCTACCGAGTCGACCGTTCTCTGGGATATGTTTTCATGCTAATCAAATGTGACCAGTTTTAGCACAAACCGCTAATTAGCTTATAACGTTAGTCGTCGGGGCACTGGTAAAGTAAAAACAAATCTCTATTTCTACACCACTAACAAGGCTCAAAATAGCTCCACACTTCCACAGTAGCATAATGAGGGTCCCTACATGTAAACCAAAGCATTGAGAACTTTGTAAGTGTACAGACAGTTTATTAAAAAGATAGTTAAGAAAGACAGTACCGTTCACGTGTACACGCGGGCGCCATCTTGGGAAAACAGTCATGACCAGACGAACGCCGTGCTTGAGCTATGTTACTGGTTACTGGTTGCACGGTGTTCGTCGTTCGACTTGTCATGACTGTTTACCCGTGCCCCGACGACTAGCTTTATAAGCTAATTAGCTGTTTGCGCTAAAACTGGTCACATTCAATTAGCATGAAAACATATCCCAGAGAACGGTCGACTCAGTACACGTTATTAACCCCCATGTTCATTTTGCGCCGGATTTGTCCTTTAAGGCTCAGAGATTTCTTAAACAGATGATTACCCGTTTTCAGAAAAAGTTACTCAAACATGCGGAAAAAGTGCATTTGTTGGGGACTATTTTCAGCAGCGGATTAATACATATTTGGTGCTCTTGTGAGTATTTCTGGCAGCCCCTCGAAGCAGCTAGCAGTCCTAAGAAGTTGCTAGTCGGGCTTCAGACTGGTACGTCTCTACGGCGACAAGCGTGGCCTGAAGTTGCGTGGTCGTATCATCATGGTGACCGCCTTCAGAGAGTAGAAGTCTGAGTTCTTCCAGGAGAACCAGACGATGCCGTCCGGCCCGAGCAAGTTCTGAGCTTTCAGAGAGTAGCGTCCACCCTGGTCGAAAACATAATTTCAACAGTAACACATTTAGAGATCACCATTGAACTTCCGCAGTTGATTACTTACATAAAGACAATAATCTTTTGTATTACAAGGTTTCAGAAATTCTATGTTTAAATATGCAAATTAGGTGTTATCTTGTTAAATATGCACTAATTCCGCATACATTTACACAACAGAAATGTGAACATTGGATAAAGCTAGGTTCAAAATTCTGTTGAGTCAAAGGTTAAAACAGAGGGGATTTTCAATATCTCTTTTTATCACTCCATAAATCAGGAAATACTGTCAACAGCCATAAAAAAAAAAATCAATTTTGCCATGTTTTAGGTATAAAATTTTACGTAAATTAGGCTATGAAAAAAATATGAACAAATCCCCTCTGTAAAAAATGTATAACATTAAACTTCCCCAGTTGATTAATGACATTAAGACAATTATTTTATGTATTAAAAGTGTTCTCAAATGTTTGTTTAAATAATCAAATTAAGCATTAACTACTGCTAACTTTTGGTGAATTTGGGAGAAATCTATAGACGCAAGTAGACAAAGTGTAGTAAAATAAATACCTAAATATTAGGGCTGGGTTTTAAAAAAATATATTTTCCAATTTCAATTTGAATGATTTTTGAAACAACATTGTTATTATGTATTAGTGTATTAGAGTTAGTATTTTTCATTTGAATGATCCACTATCGATAAAATAAAATCCAAAATCGATCTCTGTCGGTCTGTCACATATGTAACAACAAGACTTATGAAATCTATTGGTAACAACTATGTCACGCTAGCTCGTCAGGAAGAGGGTGAAATAAAGCTCCAAAGCTACATTTTGGCGAGGGAAAAACTGGCATGGCCATTTTAAAAGGGGTCTCTTGACCTCTCACCTCCAGACAGATGAATGAAATGTCACTCAGTACTCGCTTACTGTACTGAGTCCAGTGATGGAGTACTCGAGTCAGAGACGGACTTGAGTGCAACTTTAGTCGCTATTCTCTGGTATTGTGACTTGACTTTGACTCGCAAACTGATGACTTGGACTTGGACTGGAGGATTTAGGAAATCGGACTCAAGCATTCATGAAATCGGACATGGAAGTTGGATGAAGGTTCTGACTTCTTTTATGTGTAATAGGCAGTGATGGAGTACTTGAGTTATGGGCTCGGACTCGAGTCGCTAGAGTCTGGATTCGTGACTCGACTCAGATTTGAACTCAGGTAATGGTGACTCGACTCAGACTTGACTCGGACTCTTCTTTGGTGACTCAGACTTGGACTCGGACTCAAACACTGGGGACTCAAGACTGGACTTGGACTTGACCGCTGGGGACTCTACTACAACGCTGGTAGACTCTGTAGAGCCGCGCAATCTCTTTCATATTCACGCAAAATTGGTTTTGCAACTGAAATATCCAGAATCAACATTGAATCAAAAATCAGTGGTTGATACCCAGCCCTACTAAATATGTATTTTTGATGTTTTTTACCCACTGAAAATATATACCCACTATGTTCTATAAATATCCCCAAAACTTAAAATTGAAAAATGGTATCTCCCCTTAAACAACATAATAACAATGTGGTTTCAGCATAAAGTCAGTACACGTTGTTCTGTGTTATTGTGCACGGTGCTACTATATCTTGCGGTGTATTTTTACACACAGTCCTACCCTGTAGTAGACGCCGTTGAGGTTGGCGTAGAAACACTGGTGGAACCACCAGCCGGCATGGCTGATCTCGGCACAGATGTTGCCGGTGTCTGGCGTGCTGAAGCCCTGCTGGTCGTGGTACCAACCGAACGAATCCTGCACCGTTCCGCTGAAACCAGACACATGGAGGCGGTAATGGTTCTCCTCATTCTCTATCCTGCAGGAGGAGGAGAAGACACCAGAATCCCTCAGTGTTATGAGTAGGGTCGGGCATCGTTTGGACATTAACAATTCTGATTCTGATTCTTTATTTTCGATGTTCGGTTCTTATCGATTCTCAATTCTGATTTTTGGAGGGGTGGAGTTGAAACGGGTCACATTCTTATTTCACAGATAAGAGGAACGACAAAAACAACTTTTGAACGTACACGTGTTCCACCAAAACAAGTTCTGGCTCCATGCGGAGCTTATGACCATAGGCGCCGATTTATGTTTTCATCCACTGGTGCTCACGGGCACACGGCCTTTAAAAAAATAAGTACTCACAAAATGTTTGCATTTCAGAACCTTAGGAAATGGACAGCGGCCGACACGAACACACACGCCTATTAACTCGAGAGACGCTGTGATTGGTGGATAGGATATGGAGCAGGGGACTGACAGCGACATAACCAATCACACTATGACAGACGCTCCACTTAGCACCAACTGCAATGTTTAATTTTAAATGAATGTAGCCTACTGGCAGTCTGGCACACGTGGGTGCTCAGTATTTTCCAACCAATCACAATCGTCATGGGCATAGGCGCCGATACCGTGGGTGCCTATGCCCATGACGATTGTGATTGGTTTAAAGAAATGCCAATAAACCAGAGCACGTTTTTCTCCCATCTAGGAATGCTTTGTGGACTAGCCAGACCCTCCTCCACAGCGTATGGAGGAAGGTCTAAAACGGACCAAACTCAGGTTTGAAAGCAACAGTTCTTCACTGTTACCAACATTATCTTCCCCTTCTTCCACAGTTTGTCTCTCTACCTGAAGCTGTGGTACAGGGCATGTCTTTGGACGTGGCTCCAGTCCTGCAGCTCGATGCGGAGGCTGTAGTGGCCCTGGTTGGACAGCAGGTGGAGCTGTTGGTTGCCCAGCCAGTGTTCTCCTCGTGGCTCGCCGAAGCCGTCGCGATACTCCGACCAGCCGCGGTTAAAACTCACCAAGCCGTCGCGCCGCCGCTGAAACACCGTCCAGCCCCCGCCTGCAGCACACACGTACACACAAAGACATAGATTATGTCTAAATACACACTATGGTGGACAACCAAATTTACAGGTACGCCTATATAAAGAAACACTTGTGTAGGCCCTGCATCATGGCCAGCTACTTCCGGTTTAGCACTCTGCTAACTTGAATGTGGATTAAATGATTAAATCCTGCAGCTTTTATTGGACCAAATGGATCCAATTCTGATAGTGAAATGAGTCATTTTGGGGGGGTTGTAACGCTCAAAAAATGTATCCACTGAGACGTCTCTTTCACCATGTAAGTTTAGGGAAAAGTCTTTTTGGGCCAGAGGGCATCATGTGACGGACACAGGAGTTGCAGTTCCATCATTTGGCCGGGTTTACTTCGGTAATTTCCACCGTATATCATGGATGTATTAAAGTGCTCATATTATGCTCATTTTCAGGTTCATAATTGTATTTAGAGGTTGTACCAGAATATGTTTACATGGTTTAATTTTCAGAAAACACCATATTTTTGTTGTACTGCACATTGCTGCAGCTCCTCTTTTCACCCTGTGTGTTGAGCTCTCTGTTTTAGCTACAGAGTGAGACATCACACTTCTGTTCCATCTTTGTTGGTAGTCGCACATGCGCAGCAAGTACTGCTAGCTAGTCAGTTGCAGAGTATGAGGGAGTGCCATGCTAGCAGCTAGGCGAGCATTATAACGTGTGTTACAAAGTTTGCTGCATGTCGTCCCGCCCCCCCTCCCTCTCCTCTTTCATGTCTTCAGCTGTCCTATACAAATAAAGGCCTGAAATGCCCCCAATCTTTGGTCTGAACTGGACTTTACGGCACGGCAAAGATTCTACTGTGAGTCTGGCAGTCGAATCAGGCTCTTTTCATCGAAGCATTGGATATTCGACTATTTGGGATCACCCCTATAACCGACGTGTTTGCAGTTCTTAGTGTCCCGGCAGCAGTTTTACAGACTCTTTTACAGTGGCTGCCTACCGGGGAAATCATCCACAGGGAGATTATCTGCTGCAATACCGTATGTGGCCACTGGAGAAAAATGGCTGCCAGGGTGAGCCTCTTCCTGGGGGCGATATTACGAATCCCACTATGGCCACGCCAAGACCTGCCCTTCAATGGCATTTATTGGCCAGACGTCCATGCTTACGCAAGGTAACGTAACCTGATTTGTACAGGTCCTATCCCCTGACCAATCGGATATCCTAACCTTAACCACTCAAGGTCAAATGCCTAACCCCAACCAATCGAGCTGCTTTGAGGGCGGGTCTTGGCGTGGCCACAGTGGGATTTGTAATTTTGCTTCCTGGAGACCTGGTGTATGCACATGTGTAGTAGATTTAATGAGCGATGTTGTACACTGACACAGACAGCTGGAGCCCTAAAAAGTAGACTGACCACGAGCTACGAGGTTGTGAAACGAGGGTTTCTGCTCCTGTAAAAGCTATAAGTCCTTTTGAAATCAACCTTGTTTTAAGCAAACCATGTTTTATTTGCAATGTGATGGATAAATACTACACTAGCCACAATCTTTAATGTAACAACGACATCTCTGATTAGTGGAGCGGCTAGGGCGAGCATCTTCCAGTGAAGTCTAAGATAGTTTATGTACACAGACATGTACATTTGCTTTTTTTTGCCATTTTAAAATGTTCTTTTGCACCGAATCCAATGTTTGAAGGTAACGATTAATCTCACAGCTGGTTGGCCTGGTTTCAGGATTAAAACTCTTTATGAAAGCATTTTCTGAAACATCAATGAAGATATTGAATGGGGAATGGTGTGTCTCACCCTCTGTCTCCATGTCGCAGTAGACTGGCAGGACGGTGCCTGGCGACAGGACGATGTTGTAAACACCAGAATGACGAACACCGTTGTGATACAGAGACGCACAGTCGGATAAGCAGAAAGACAGGTGCTGTCTCTCTAACGGGGAGAGAGAGAATACAGCATCATCAAACACACATAAACTAAACTAACTAAACATAATAAATATGTGAAAGTTGTCCTGAGTTGTTTCTTTAAACTGCACAGGTGATAATGTGAATGTCCCTGCGTGGAAACACTTTCTGTTTTGTTACTTGCTGTATAAATGTTAGTGACATGGGGAGGCCTGCAAACGGACTCACTTGCAATAATTTGAATAGAAATGCTGATGCCATATTAGCCTGCTGACAGCCTTAATCTGGGACTTCCACAACGGGTACAAAGCAGCAATACCGGTTATTACGGCCATCGTTGATGACGGGAAAAAATGGCTCAAAGAAACATTGTTGGGTATCTACATGAAGCCCCTCCCCCTCTCCGGCGCATCTCGCGCAAGTGACACAAATAAACATGAAAGGTCAAACTGGCGAGAAACAAGATGCGAAAATTCGCTTCGCGTTTTGCGTGAACAAAGCATCAGGGTAACAGTATTCGGTCTATTCTACAAGAACATTGGGACATAAAAAAATAGGAATAAATGTAACTGGTGGTAGCTTAACTGTTAATAAAACATTGGCTGATTGCAGCTTTGTAAATTGAAATAAGTTAACGGTGGTATGTGCTGCAGGAAGAACTGCTGCTGTGTGTAGTTGTGATGTGTGTCAACATGTTCCACGTGGCAGTACGGTTGCATGAACATCGTGCAACATGAAACTCAGTCAACTCATCACTGCGTTGGTTGCATAGTGTACCTGGTGTGTCTCGCATGCTGAGCAGCGGTGAAGTTCTGATGTCGTTGATCTTGCAGCCCGTTTTGCGGCTCATGTGTTGCACGGCTGCTGACAGGTTGCGCAGCTGTGCTTGCAGCTCGTACAGCAGCGTCGCATGCACGTGGAAAAGAGTGTCGACCTCGGCATGACGCAACTCCAGAAACCTCAACCGCTGGTCAAAGGTCAAGTTTAAACTAACACTTTCTACACCCTGAGAGATAAAAAAAAAAAAAGAAGAGAGAAGACAGGTGGTTTAGTGAAGTTTGTCTTTGTTAACAATGCTGGCCGTAAATGCAGAATCTGTGGTAACAAACTGTGTTTTTTTTATATTTTAAAACTAATCTATTGTTTAATATGTGAAATCAAAAGGTAGCTCAATCAAAAGGGAAAGCATGGTCTGCTTTCATCAGCAAAAAGTTACAAAGTCAGACTGCAGTCTTAACTTAATTTTGAGTTCTTGCGAGAGCACAATTTGAATTTGCTCAGCGAGTCACTCTGGCATTCAGTACTGATGCTCATTAACTATGCCCTTGTAGCCGAGCTGCACCAATCACATCTGTGTATCTGATATAGGCGGGCCAGAGGCGAGCTAAACAGATGACGAGTTTAATCTACCAGTTAGCTCCACTGGTAGCCAAGCGTATGGGGCTCTGGATACGTCACCCCGTGTATTGTTGTGATTGGTCGTAGTGTTAGCCAATTGCGTGCAGTGAGATTTTCAAATGCATGCTTGGTGCCTCCCCTCGAGTTGGGCCATTTTCATTTCTCAATGCCAGACCCTTAATCTTTCAGATTTGGGTTTGGATTTCCAGGCTAGCCCAGAGACACTCCAGCCCAGAAAATATGCTCTATGGGACAGGCAGACACAGAAGGATTGCAGGGCCATGGCCAAGAGGCCAGCAGCTAATCCTGTTAGCTTTTAGGGTTAATGAAGACTTAGTGTGTGAAGACAGAGAGATAATAAACAGAGAGATGAAGACAGACAAATAAATGGATAAAGAGAGAGAAACAGAGGGGGGTATTGTGTTTTATACCTGCCCGGATAATCTTTTCCTCTATAAAATAAAAATTTGCTTGTAATAGAAATTGCCTGTATTGTTTTCATTCAGTTTCAACATTTAAGTGAGTATATTTTTATTATGTTAGCTGTTTCCTCGGTCTCCTGCATGCGCTAAAATGCTAACAATTAGCTTGTAAACCTGCTATGTTAGCCCGAATATCAAAGTACAACTGAGGCCAACTGGTAATTTAACCTGCTGTTGAGATTAAAAGGGGGGATCATCAAAGTCATTTGTATTCATCTTTTAGGAAACATGAATATGGCAACGGCACAAATGCCAATCTCAAGGCTTCAAAATGTAGTCCACAAACAAAAGGGTGGCATAACGTTCGCTACATCCACTTCTTTTATACAGTATAGTATATTTGTGTGCCACTGCACCACCTCTAAAATTGTCTGAACTCACAGTAAGCGTGAAACTATTCCCCTTCCGGTGGACCCCATGGGACCTTATTTCAGACAAACAATATGTACAGTAGTGAATGGGAAGAGACAAATAATGATTTCTGTTTTTATATTGAGCCATGAATTACACATATGATGTTTGTCTCCGGAGTAATTACGCTGCATGTTGCGTGCAGGCTGTAATCTCAAGCGTTACCAAAGAAAGTTTGTCGTAGGTTTGTCGGAGTATCACTTAGTTTTGTGTGAAACCGCTCAGTGAACTACATCTCTCATCTCACACAATATACGTCACCTTGCTCACTAGCTAGCTAGCTAGCTTTGCTCTTAACTTCTTTCTTTCAACTTTATTTTTGTCTCCGGAGGGCAATTGGTTTTGCAGCAAAGGTACAATACATGAAAAACAACGTAGTCGTACAATTCAGAAGGAGATTTGGGGGGGGGGTGGAGGCTAGACGATCAACAATAGTTACTGGTGACTGACTGACATTTCCAAGTGTGCAAAGCACAGCATCCATAACATCTAAAAAAAGTGGCAGAATGAGGACACAGCCACAAATACCCACAATATTGGCGTTTATCCATTACATGGTACCTGCTCGACTCACATTGACTCTACTCCCCTTATTTAGTTTTCCATTATGAAAAAAAGTCCCTGGTACCAGCTGACAGATCATTCTTTTAGTATCACCTCCGTCGAGGTTCCAAGCGAGCTGAGGCGATACCGAAAGGTGACGTGACAACCTGCAGACTACCGATTGGTCAGAGAGAATCGTCACTAATCACTTTGCTAGTGACAGACGGGGGTGTCCTGAACAAACCCGCCATTTTTAAATAGTTTAGCCAGCTGTTTTTTTTTTTTTTGCTGCTTCCAGCTTCTTTTGAAACTAAATGTGTCTTCTGGCTGCGGCAACAGCCACACGCCGAGAGTCAAAAACAACACACCTTCGACGTTCTGTGTGTGTGTCGCGTTGGGTCACGGCAGAGTTGAATAAGTTTGAATACATGATCAACATCTCTTCCATCGTAATACAAATTGTCCCCATCAGCAGCATAGACATCATCATTATCAACATCATGTCTCCAACTAAACTACACACTTTGCCAAGTGAATTGAGGGGTTACTACCTCCTCCCCCCCGACAGAGTTTACAAGTGAAATGGCTGTGGGGATGAAGGAGTGCTTGTACCTATTATAGTACGAGCAAGATCCGTGTACGAGCAAGATAGCTTCAGTGAGACGTCGCTTATGCGCCTTTGGGCTGAGTAGTCTTTTTAATTACGTATTTTCACAGACTTATACTTTTTGTGACTTGCAAAATTACCTTTTAAATTGACGAACATCATATGTGTAATTCATGGCTCAAATCAAGCAGGATCAAATCATTATTTGTCTCTCCCTGTTCACTACTTTACATATTCTTTCCGAAAAAAGGTCCCATGGTGGTCCACACGAAGAGGAAAACTGCTGCCAACAGTGTACCTGCTCCTCCAGGGTTGTGATTCGATGGCTGTGGTTCCTCAGCTCTTCCTGGAGCTCTGACATTGTTTCCGTCAAGTCGTCCAGCTGCTCTTTTCTGTTCTGGTTCTCGTGGAGCCAATTTGAGATGTCGTCTGTGCAGCGGAACATATCCGGGCAGCGTTTCTGCGATGTTCCCACTGGCACTGGAGGCAGCGTTGCCATCAGTCGGCAATGGCCGCTTGACGTCAGATGGCTGCTGTACTCACCGCACTGTGCTGATAAAGTACCAATCTCTGGGGACAGGTCGGAATGTGTTTCCAGGAGGGAGGGAGGAGGATGCCAGTCAGCGTCCTCAAAGTTGTCCTTGTTTATGTCCCAGTTTGTTTCAAAGTTTGTGTCTGGTACATCCCTGCTTGTTTGGATGTTCATGTCCAGTACATCTCCGTTTGTCTCTGTGAGGGTGTTGGGGTGTACATCCTCATCGTGTCCAACGTCTGGGCGTTCATCAGAGGGCGCAAAGTCACCGGTGACAGGCTGGTGAAACCAGCGAGTCAGAAAGACAAAAGTTAGTAAAATGAATCGCCACTTCATCCTGAACATTCAGTAACTCGGCCCTCCCTGGTTATTGTTGACTTTTGTCCATAGCAACTTCAAGTGAAGTCACCATTAGGCTCACTTTCAATTAACGGATCAACATCAGGGTCACACGTGTCATAGCAGCAAGATGAGGTCCAGACTCCGCCCAAAGTTAGACTCAAGTTGTAGGCTTTGATTCAGGTTTGGGAAGAACTGCCAAAAACAACTGGACTTTTCTCAAACTCTGCAACATCCCGGCCAGGTTTCTGTAAAGTTGATCACCCTGGTCCATGGGCACGAGGGCTGGTGATTCGCCATTTTGGATTGGAAGTGGAAGAGATCACTGAAATTCTTGTGAACGTTTAGCCTAGAACACTTCTGAAGTCCTTGAAGTGAAAAAAAGAAACTTGCTGGACCTTTAAAACCAGCCCATCCTTGCCAAGGTCCCAGCCAGGAAAGGTTCAGACCATTTGGTTGGATCTACCATTTGGTTGGAAACAAACTGTTGAAAAGCTGAAAACAAAGTCCAGATTATGTTTACACAAACTTTTGTCCACTTTCCATATCAACATTCTTCTCTGGCAATATTGTTTTCACAGTGTTTACGTCTTTTGTTCCTTATCTTTAAATGCACCTTCAACAGTCCCTGCTTTCCAATGCATCACCATACGATGACAATGCAACAAAACAATGACAGCAAAACTAAAAGGTGTCTAAGTGTCTAGCACTGGCAATGAAGCCAATGAGCTAAAACATTAAAATGATCCTTTGCTTAACATACATTTTAATTGAAGTTGAAACACACAAAGTGTATATTTGAATCACACATTCCTACCTGTCGCCCGGATGTCCCATCATCACAGCGCTTATCTCAATCATCTCAATGGAGAAGCCAGGATAGCCAGGAGACTGTTTGTTTGTGTGTATGCTAGCGTGTGTGTGTGTGTGTGTGTTCAGCACCGGTTGTGACATCTTATCCTGATAATCCTCTAATGGGATTGGCAGCCATTGGCCTGGAACGTAATAGATTACATATATTAGGATTACAATAATGTGTCCAAGTTACAGTAACTAAAATAACACAGCAGATGAAAGAGACAGAATGAACAACGATGTGATTTTAACAATGTGACTGAAGGTAATCACCAGCTGAAGCACTTATCTGTTGATTTCATGACCAAATAGTAAATCAGGTTTGATAATATAAAATATGTATGTCAAAACTGTGGTAGACCTGTGGAGTGTGGGATGCAACAATGGATTCAAGCAGAGATAGCAGTAAAATTAGTGGTTCACAAGATAATGTAAGAGTTAGCAATTAGCATAAGCAATATACAGGCTAATCAAAATGTTAACAGATGCAATTTACGGTCAGTTAGAGTCAGTAAAGCCCAATAAAATGTTTAGTTCATGTAGTCCAACTCCAGCATCATATGGTGTTAATTTATAGTTGTTACTGTGTCCTATTATCAGTGTTGTTTACATGCTAACAGACAGGAAGCTAGATGCTGTCATAAGTTACCTGCATCAAAACAGAAAGGACGTAGTAAAGCCTGTTTCTTGCTCAGTTCGATTGGCTGCCTTTTGGCAGTCATACTTTAACTATTATGCGCGTCTAAAAAAACACTAGAAAAACAGAACATGCATTGGAAGAAAGAAGTGCACGCTAGGTGCGCTGTACCATAGGAAAACAATGGTTTTGCTGGCGATGCATTACTAGTGACTCTTTTCGGTTTATTCAGCCCTTAGTCTCGCAGCTGTGGAGGAGGGTCTGGCTAGTCCACACAACATTCCAGGATGGGAGAAAAACGTGCTCTGGTTTATTGGCATTTCTTTGAAACCAAATCATCTTGGGCGGCGATAAGCTCTGGATACAACGAGGGTGCCTCTGCAAGATAGCCTCAGGAAGGAACTTGTTTTGGTGGGACGTGTGTACGTTCAAAAGTTGTTTTAGTCGTTCAACAGAAAACTCAGATTGGACAGATAGTCTAGCTAGCTGTCTGGATTTACCCTGCAGAGATCTGAGGAGCAGTTAACTATAGTCCTCAGAAATCAGCCGGAGGTTAGAATGCCAACACAAAGAAAGAGGAAGGTGACGGACATCCGGCAGAATTTCCGGCGGCACCGGAGCAATCCCGGCTGTGGAATGTCATCGATATGGACTAATCAGGCCTTAACAGTAACTTGTAACTTGTTGTAGGCTTAGCATCAATACTAATCCTCTGCCATGTTTATTACACCCTATATTGTGAAAATGTTGAACAGAACAAACCACATACTGATGAAATTGTTGAAATGTAAAGTTTGTCAAAAAGGTGGCGCAAATGAATAAATCAAAGAGTTCTTTGAATTTACAGATGTAGAACACTTGGCCTGATCCTAAAGGGAAACTGAATCTGTGAGTATTTATTCCAGGTAATTAAACTTAATATAAAACATTTATTATTTTTGTTCAGTGTAGACAAAAAAACAGAAAGACTGTGAATGTAATTGCGGAAGTTGGTGAATAAAGTGCCTCCAGTTCTACAGTGACGATAATGTTTGGCTCTTGTGTCATCGGGCCATAACCTCTTTATATTCTTCCCGAACATACAAGAGGAAGTGTGTGTCTGTAATGGGCTGAATGGAGGCTCAAGGCTGTCGGAGTGCTCTAATGGGTTTATATTTACCTGCCTGTCTCTACAAGCTGCTCCGTTTGTTCCATTAGAAAAACAGAAAAAAACAGACGTAGTCAAGTCTTTGTCGAGAGTATGAAACAGGCTTGAGACCAATAACCAACATTACTTGAGTTCTTCCTCAAGAACAACCTTAAAATATGAAAACAAAAATGAATGTCCTGCAACTAAGTTCTTTAGCTGTCTTCATATCTCTTCACATTTTGAGAACAAGGGAAATGTAAATACTTGTGTCAGTTGGTCCTGGTATATTGACAGAATAATGTACCTGGAAAAAAGACAAAGAAATGTATTTTTAGCATTAATACAGCAGTAACAAAAGGCTCCTGGTGGATCAGCCTGTCCTCACACAAAAAAAGAAAGACCGTATAGGTTGATTATGCAAGCAGAGGCCCGGTGGACACAGTGCTTTACAAAATGAAGTTCATCCTCATCAGCCATTTCTCCGGTGGCCCGTTCAACAAGTCAATCCCCTTCAGCTTCATCATTTGTCACACAGAGGGCTCAGTCAATGGAAAGATGCTGCAGCAGGTGAGTGTGTGTAACTGTAGACTCTGACCCACAGGTTTGAATCCCCTCTTTCCCCCTGTGACGACATGTCGGTTTGGTGTTAATCTGCCTGATAGGTTGGCTGACATTTAACACTCAGCTGCAGCAAGCTGGTGAATGGAGATCTGCATGGCGTTTCTTTCTGTTGACTACGTTTTTTGCCCTTGTTTTTGTCGTTGAGTCTCCAGTTTGACAGCTAATATGAACCTGCTGTGGTCACAAGGTGAAAACAGACTAATATGATAAAACTATTATACATACTAAAGAGACTGTCCTCCTGGGAAAAACTGCCACATAAGTCGTTTGTCTAAGCAGCAATTACGACTTATATTTACGTTTATAGTTACGGCGCCCTCTAGCGGCTGTAGTAATTTTGACGGGAGCAAAAGAAAGTAAGGTGATGAAGTATAAGAGCGCCAAATCAAACAAGCACAGTACCTTCACCCAGGAGACAAGAGTTCATGTCCCAATTGTAAATCAAAGTAAATGGCAAGGTTTGTTTTTTTACTTTAAACAGAAGAAACTGAGCTACGCCTCAAGTGTATAACCTGAAGTGAAGTAACGTCGGATTTGAACCCCAAACCACGATCTTTTTCTAAACATATAAACGCAGCTGATGGGGTATCACCTCTGGCACACCCACCAAACAAGAGAAAACATACCTCAATGCCTGTTGCACACCGTTGTACACCGCTTCACACTGTTCTGTGGAACGATGCACACTGTTTGAGATTGAACGTGCCCCAGGTGACTGGGACAGGTGGAAAGGTTATTAAGTAAAGCTTTAATTATATAGCATTTTTCAAACACAGAGTTACAAAGTGCTTCGCAGACACACAGTCACTTAAATGGATAAACAAATGAGTAGATTTGAAATTTGAGTGAAAATTGGCCGATAAACTGGTCAACTGCAGAGAATTCAGGGTTTAAGAGGAGGGAATTAAGAGACAGATCAAGTCTGCACGGGATCTGGTGTGCAAGTGGGAATGTGGCAGACAGGAGAGAAAGAGCGGCAGAATGAGAAAGACAAAACAACACCACCAACACATTTTCATTGCCTCACAGCCGGCCGGCCTCATTTTTATGAAAAGTGAAGAATTTGCACAAAAATGTACTTTCCTGCAGTAAAAACTAGGGTTGGTGAGAATGTATTTTACAAACATTTTTGTTGTCCCTCAGCAAGTTTGTATGTGTGTGTGTGTGTGTGTGTGTGTGTGTGTGTGTGTGTGTGTGTGTGTGTGTAACAGGGGATGATATTTCATTGAATGTCCATTTTCATGCAGCTTTGTGTTTACAAGCATGAATGAGAGAATGATGGGGAAATTTCAGGTAAAGACGTCATTGTGTGTGTGTGTGTGTGTGTGTGTGTGTGTGTGTATGTGTGTGTGTGTGTGTGTGTGTGTGTGTGTGTGTGTGTGTGTGTGTGTGTCCTTGGCTGACAGGCTATAAAGACGTCTGGGTCAGTTGGAGGAACAAAAGTGGAGAGGAACAACAGAAAGCTCTGTCCAACGGCCAAACGACAAGAAAACAGCTGAAAGAGACAAGACAGCGTGGTGAGTTTCTTCATTATCTGTATTATTATTATTATTATTATTATTATTATTATTATTATTATTATTATTAATAATAATTTATTTTTAAACCCCATCTTCTTCATTTAAATGAGGCTATATTACAGGTGTGTTTCCTGTGTTCTACTTGTTAAAAATAATATTAATTGATTTCGTACTCATACAAAAAAGTGCATTATAAAAGGCAAACAATAAATAATAACAAATAAAAAGCAAGAAAGCAAAGATGGAATGATGAAAATGAAAACATTCAAACAATTAAAACCTTGAGATGAGACACGACAATGTAAGTGTGAATACATGAACTATGAAATAAATAAAAGAAGTAAATACTTATTGCTAAATAAGTCAAACTTAAATGATAAAAAAAGAAACATATGGAAATAACGTCATCTTCACAAAAGAAGACCCTAAAACAGCTTTTCCTTGTTTGAAATATTAATATTGTCAACCCAACGTACCATGTCACCTGTTCGCCATCTTTTCTATTTGATTCACTTTTGTATATTTTTGCATATACTTATATCTATTATTATCGTTATCTTAAATCTATACCAATCATTTTTTGTCGTTATTTAGTCTATAAAATGTTATAAGCTGTGGGTCTTTATTTGTTTGAGAAGTGCTTTACGAATAAAGATACATTGTTCTCATGATTATTTTTGTATTTGTAGGTCTAATGGTAGAATTTGTAGAATATTTTGGATGATTTATTTCTGCACATTTATAACTTCTAATACCATTTTTTTGGGGCTTTGGATTCAGATACACAAATGAAAGCCAAACAGCTCACGTTATTTCTGCAGCAGTGATACAAATCTTTCATGTATGTGTTGCATTCATTTGCTATTGAATCATATTACTCTCAAATGTAACTTTACACATGCTCATTGTGCAAATCCCTTCACACAAAATAGAGCAAGCAACAATCACAATAACCTGTCACACATACATTAGATAGTGATGTGGTATTGTTGCAAACAAGCACGTGCACTAGAGCTGCAAAGATCAATCGATTAATCGTTAAGTTGTCAACTCTTATATTAATCGACAACTATTTTGATAATCGATTAGACAGTTTGAGTAATTTTTTTTAAGACAAAAGTCAAAATTCTCTGATCCCAGCATTTTAAATGTGAATACTTTCTAGTTTCTTCTCTCCTCTGTGACAAAGTAAGTGACTATCTTTGAGTTGTGGAACAAAACGAGACATTTTGAGGACGTCATCTTGGACTTTTGGGAAACACTGATCCGTATTTTTCACCATTTTCCTGACATTTTATAAACCAAACAGCTAGGTCTGGGTATCGTTCAAACATTTTGGCTACCCGTACCGATACCAATGCCTTGACTTTGATACCGGTTCCTGAACAGTCAAAACTCATTTTATAGAATCCATTTTAACAGAAAGAAATGTCAACGTTACGGTAGAAATCTTTTTTTTATTTTATAGACCAAACAACTAATCGAATAATCGAGAAAATAATCAACAGATTAATCGGCTTTGAAAAGAATCGTCAGTTGCAGCCCCTAACGTGCACACGTAGACATCAAACGGGGCTTGACTGCTGGACTTAGACCAACATCTCTTAATTGATCACAACATGAAAAAAGTGTCCAGCATTACACAGGCTCCTCATCTAATGAGTGCAGTGGGTTTTCCTGTAAAATTAACAAAATTGCAGCAACAGCCTTTTTTGTAGTTTAGTGTGAAGATTTTTGTTGAGATTTTTCAACAAGATTTTTGGAAGTGTTATTTATTCCAATAACACCAAAACAATTCAAATGATGTATTGCCATTGGCAAAATAAACCAAACTATGTCCCCCTCCTTGATGCAGTCACTTAAACTAAATATATATACTTGAAACTAGTCACGTAGAAAACATGCACACTGTTGCACAGTCTCCTTTGCTGTTTGCGATTATCCTGTTGAATCTGTTTGTGATCTGATTATTTTGTTGTGTATTTATGAAATATGTTGAACAAAAGGTAAGAGAATTGAAATAAATTGGTATGGTATAGTCAGAGTTGTGTTCATATATTTAACATTTTGTTTAAATTTCAAATAAATAATTCTTTATTAACTATTGAGCCCAGGGGCGTATAGCACCAAATTCTGGGCCCTGTAGAAAGGTATTGTCTATGGGACCCTCCCCGCATCCACAGCTATTCATTCTAGCATCTTTTTGGGTCCTCCTCACATGAGGGCCCTGGGTACTCAGTCCCTTCCCCCCCCCCCCCCAGTCCGACGCCCCTGATTGAGCCCCTGCCGCCCAAAATGTCTGTGCACGTCCCCTGCCAGTGAATACTAAAGAAGACCATGGTCTTTCTGTGAACTGATTATTTTTGTAGAAATCTGTTGAGTATTAAACAATGTCATGATTGTGAGGGAATTAAAATAAATTGGCAAGGTAGTCAGATTTGTGTTAAAATATTTAACATTTTGTTTACATTTTTTCAAAAATAAATAATGCCCTCCAAAATGTCTGTGCACGTTCCTGGTTGTACAAGCTGTCAGATGGATAGATGTTAGGCTTGATGGTGAACAACACAGCTTCTTCATAATTTAGAGCAATCAAACTCAAACAGATCACAGTAATAAAAATCTCTGTTGTATAAGTGTCGCTGTCTCTGATTGGCCCGGCAGGGGAATGTGTCCTGCGTGGCTATTGGTCGCTGTGGCGATGGTGGGCGTGGCCAGAGGAGCTGCCAGCCAATGCTGGGAACTTCCGAGCTGTCAGGAGGTGAACTCTGAGAGCAGCATACTGGTAACACACACACACACACACACACACACACACACACACACACACACACACACACACACACACACACACACACACACACACACACACACAAACTCTGCTTGCCTGCTTGATCAAATCAAAATATTACAGTTGACAGCAGACAGATGATGCTTTTGAAGTATATTGTTGTTGCTCAAGTTTGGCGCCTTAAACCCCTATTTAAATTTTTTTTTTTATTTTTCAGCTCCTACAACGTGAGCCTGTCTCTGTGTAACATAGAGTTTTTCCTGTGTGTCTCTTCGACATGTAACATTAGACAGCCAATCACAGACATTATGAGATCTTGGTAGAAGCATGCTGCATGCTGATTGGCTCACTGACGCTGATAGGGATTTACTCCTTAAGGTACTCAATATTTTAGAGGCAATTCAGTTGGTGCCTAAAAAGTATCAGTACCCAGGCCTAGATATCAGATTCGGAAAAGCCTCCGATAATGCCGAAAATAGGCTACTGGTATTGGCAAGTACTGGAGTTTATGCACCCATCCAATACATAATTTACTCCAGAAGAAAATCTACTTAAAATTAGTTTATTTCTGTTCTTTTACTGTTATGACTGACTGTCAAATTGGAAAATAAAAGAAAGTTCTGTGGCATCATTGTTTGTTTTTGTTCATGTTTCACAAAGAGTTTAACCTTAGCCAGGCCGACCACAATGATAGGAATCATATCACATCCACACAGGGATAGTAGTATGCTGGCCGATGAGCAAGTTCAGGTATTGGAATCAGTATCGGTAAGCAAAAAGCTGTATCGGACCATCTCTAGTACTTTATGCAGCGGTGTAGTCTACATGATACGCAGGTATACGCAGTATACCCACTAAGAAAGCTCGCTCTCTTTCCATATACCCACTTAAAAATGCCCAATGACACACAACAACATACTTTCTATTACATTTTTGATATATTTTGCATTGCCATCTGTGTTTTTCTTCTTCGCATAGGCTAAATAAAGGTACTTCCACCGTAATTTGGTGCATAAAAGTGTATCCGAATGCAGGAAATGAAGTCTTTGACGCTCAAAATAACCATGGGGGAGGACACCCAGACCCCCCACTATGATATGCCCCCCCTCCTCCCCCGAAGGCAGATTCTGGCCCATATATATAGGCCAATATATTTATATACAGTACAGTATACCCACTACAATACATTAGACTACACCACTGACTTTATGTACATTTTCCTTATGATACTTACATACTTTTACTTAAGTAACATTTTCAATGCAGGACTTTTTCTTGTAACATAGAGTTTGGTATTAGTACTTTTACTTAAGTAAAGGATCTGAAAACTACTTCCACTTCTGACATCTTCCGTCTCCCCCTGCAGGAGTGTATCCAGCTCTGTCGCTCCGCCCTCACCGCCGAGAGGCCTGTCATCCCGGGTGATGCCCACCTCCAGCCTCCTCCTCCAGACACTGAGTCTCTGCCTTCCCTCACTCTTTTATCACCCTCCTCCTCCTTCCTCTCCTCTCCTCAGGCCAAGCGCTCCTACTCCATGGAGCACTTCCGCTGGGGGAAGCCCGTTGGGCGAAAACGCCGCCCGGTCAAAGTCTTCGCCTCCAATGGCGTGGAAGAAGAGTCCGCTGAGCTGTTCCCCGAAGAGATGAGGAGGCGGGAACTTGCCGACAAGATGACAGCGACGGAGGAGGAGGGAGAGGAGGAGAGGGTGCAGGAGGTGGCGGAAGAGGAGCAGGACCAGCTCCCGGGCGACGTCCACGAGAAGAAAGACGGCACGTACAAGATGAAGCACTTCCGCTGGGGCAGCCCGCCGACCAGCAAGCGCTACGGCGGCTTCATGAAGAGCTGGGACGAGCGCAGCCAGAGGCCGCTGCTCACGCTCTTCAAAAACGTCATCAACAAAGATGGACGGCAGCAGGAGAGCGAGCAGTGAGGGAGGACAGAAGAGAGAGAGGGAGGAGACAGACAGAAGAGGAGCACACGGATTGGCCAACAAGTCCTCCAAACTGAATACAAAGTTGTTTGTCATTGGCTTCAAAATATGACCCATGTGAGCGTTTTCTGACTCCCCTATCAGCAGGCAACCCTGTCTCCTAGAGATTACTTTTTTTTTATGCATCAGTTATTGTCGTTATGATTAATCAGCAGATTATTGCCTTAATTGCGTGGAGAGAAAAAAAATGTTCATCCCATTTTTTTCCAGAGTCTAAGTTGACGTTGTCAAAGGTCTTTTTTTTTGTTCAACTAACTGACCAAAACCGAAAGATATCCAGTTTGCAATGATTAAATATTCACAATTGAGACTCTATATAGGGTTTGTTTGGGCATTTTTGCTTGAATAAATGACTGAAACAAGGATTTGATGGCTGTTGATTAGCATAAAGGTGGATGGTTGGTTTACAAAGTGCAGGACTTTGACACCAGAGGGTATTACTTTGTACTTTGGTCAAGATTATTGGAAAAGATCATAGTTTGAGTTGAGTGAGTCTCATGGTCATGTCCCTCAACCCGTACAGGCCCTCTCAACCAGCTTCTTACTACTGTAGGAGTGAAGGGGGGTCCTATGAAAACACACTTTTCTACTTCTCACTAATTTGAATTGGACAAGGCTCAATTGGAAAAAAAAGGTGATGTCATGTACTTCTCTGCACCAATCAGAATTAAGCAGTGGCATGTTAAACTCTATAAGTAACACCTACGCTACAAGTACAAAAAGTTTATATCTCATGAACAGCTCATCCGATTTTTACGGAATTTGGAGGGTACCATCTAGGGTCACTCCTGAGGCCACCCCTACAGTGGGGTACTGATTGGTCAAAGTGGGTGTAGCCTATGGGACCCACGTTTGGATTCACCACTTATACTAATGTGAGCAACTTTCAATTTATGTCTTTAACTTTGATTGTTGCTTATTTATGAATATGCTGTAAAGTTATAAAGGCACCCTTCAGATTTGGGCTTTGACTGTGTGCTGTGAGCGCCAATAAACATAATTTAAAAAAAAGGTTTGATCAAGCTCTAATTGCTACGAATTTAGAGTGTAAAATTGTCAGTGAAAGTTTTGCAGATGCACTATCAGCAACGTTTTCTCATTATGTTGGCATAAAATGTAATCCAGGCATCATTCTGTCACTTTAACAACATATTTGCTGTTATAATAAACTGTATAAAAGTCATTTCTAAGAGCCAGGGTTAGAGCAGGCATTGTTTGTCAGTGTCTTCCAGAAACAGTTGTCATATGAGTGTTTTCTTGCTCTGCTGCCTCTAAGGTTGAGGTTTGGCTAGTTTTAGGCAACTACTGTAAAACTAACTACATTTTAAATGTTTACCGTCAGAAGGAAACATTAATTTGAATGACCAATACAAAGCTCCGTTCTTCTGCCTGTCTGAACTACCTGAACTGAGAGAATAAGACAGAGAAAGATATACAGAGAGAGTAAAGATGAAAGAACTTTTTCTTTTTTTCATATTGATTCATGTAAATAACTGTAAATGACAAGAAAACAAAGTTATTTGCAAGCAAAAGACATGAGTGTTGGTTCTTTTTACTGTATATCTATCTATCTATCTATCTATGTATCTATCTATCTATCTATCTATCTATCTATCTATCTATCTATCTATCTATCTATCTATCTATCTATCTATCTATATATCTATCTAGCCATCTATCTAGCCATCTATCCATCCATCCATTTACACTGCAAACTTTTGGTGTAAATTCACAGCTAGAATCTCACAGTATCTTACTGTTTTAATGGTATACAGGATCCTACTGTAAATGGCAATGCATTCTGGGAGAAAATAATATTACAGCTTTATCTGCGAATGTTACAGATTACAGGTATTTACTGTTAATACCAATGCATCTTGAGAAAATAAAGGAAAAGGCGGGAATTACACTGCAGCCAGTATATTACTGTAAATTCAAATAGTACAGTAGGAAACTGTAAAATACAAAAAAAAAAACAGTAACGGTTCTTTAAAAACAGTATGCTTACTGTAAATAAACAGTAGTTTACTGGCCAAGCTGCTGCCAGTTTATAAAAAGTTGTACAGTCTATCTATCTATCTATCTATCTATCTATCTATCTATCTATCTATCTATCTATCTATCTATCTATCTATAATCACTGAGTCTCTTTCTGCTCTGTACTCTGGATAACAGCGGGAGGAAAAAGCCTACATTAGTGACTCTAAAACTGGAAACGTGTGCTACTATAACTATTCCACAAGAGAGCATCACTGTTACATCTGTAAAGACACTACACAGAGGGACATCCAAAAGCTGCCCATTGTTTTAGTTCTAAGTCTGTCATAAGTGTGTGAGAAAAACTCAAGTCTTTGTGTAATATAAAAAATATTTTTGGGGCTCATTTTGACAGCTGAAGACTGGAGAGGAGGGGTGTGTGTGTGTGTGTGTGACATTCACATGCACATGCGCATGCAGTAAGGGGTTAAGCCAGGGGTGTCAAACTCAACTTCACTATGGGCCACCATTGAACATGAGAATCACATCAGGGGTTTATTGACATGCTTTTTTTGAGAAAAGTCAAATATCTTTGACTGTATTATACTGCATGTCGCTTTTTTGTGACGTTTGTCGCATTTTTCATCATTTTTGTTGCGTTCTCCAGCATCTTAAGCGGTATACATGTCTAGTTTATTGTTTTGAGATACAGACAATATCTGCATTTCTATAAGCAACACAAAATGAACTTTCAAATTATGATGAATGTGAGAAAAAGAGAAGTTGCAGAGTGCAGACTGAGATCAGGATCAGAGTGAAAGCAGTGAGTCAGGTCAGGACTGGAGACCACTCAGTGTCAGATTGGATGAAACTGGTTTTTAAACGTTTCACTTCCCTCTCTCGGCTCAGTGACCATGGCAACAGATGTGCATCACTGCTAAACCATGACAACAAACAGGTTTCAGTACTAAAGATAAAGATATATAAAAATGGCATTTTGTCACTGTGATGGGTTAATGTTTAATCCGCAACATTACAAGTGATCAGTTTTTTTCTTTTTCTTTTTTTTTACAGTAGTCCTTTCTTAGGCTACTGAGACAAACCTACAACAAACTGACTTTCTTCACTTGCAAAATTATGTTTTAACTCTCCTGTTGTCCTCGGGTCAAATTTTACCCATTTTCAAAAAGTTTCTATATCAGAAATTTGGGTTTCCTTAAACCAAATTGTCAAAATAATAACATGGATGGTTCCATACAATCATTACTCTTCACAAGTTAAATAAGTGATCAGTTCACTATTTTCATTGAATTTGGATATTTAATTTAATTTTATAGCATTTGAAGAAAAAAAAAATTGATTAAAGAACACTGAAAAAAGTGACAGAAATGTAGGGAAAAAAAACAACAAAAACTTCCAAATAAAAATCGAAGAAAAAAATCGACAAAGTCATTGGAAAAAGTGAAAAAAAACTTTGGGAAAAGTGAGAAAACGTCAAAAAATGACAAAAAATGTTGGAGAAAGCACAAAAATGTCCCAAAAAAATCGACAAAGAACTTCGGGAAAAGTCACAAAAGTGTCGGGAGGTTTTAAATTTAAATTTTGACCCAGAAAAATTAAAGTTGCATGGTCCACGGGAAGACAGTATGAGGGTTTATATTGACAAAACACCATATGTGTAATCCATGGTTTAATTCAAACAGGATCAAAAAGATTAAAAAAAAAAATTGTTTTTGTCTCTCCCCATTCACAACCGTATGCTACATGTTTGTTTTCTGAAATAATGGGGACACAACCCTCGTGAAATAAGTTGTTTCTCTATAAGAATTTGATCCATACTGTCTGATAACATTTAAAAAATCCAAAAGAGCCACAAGTTTAAATTGTTTAATCCCCATTCAAGTTAGCGAGGCGCCAAACTGGAAGTGACCGGCGGGGCACCTGACCTTTCACAGTTGTAAACGTAAACTTTCAAAATGGCCCCAAGTTGATTTCTGGTTGCAGTGTATGTTAAACCTGCACCCTTAAAAGTGTTACATATGTTTGTCAATATCACACATTTCTGGCATTAACCTTTCTAATTGTACGTGAAATACAATTACTATCAGAGCATTTCCATAGAGAGCCACTTTGCATCAGCAGCACCATGCTCCAGTGCTCTGGGAGAGTTTATAGTCCTGAGAGTTGAACACTGGATGACTGACAGCTGTCCTTCATGACAACAGAAGACACAGAAATCCTCCTCATCAAAAACATGACTTTGATCTCCGTCCTCATCTGGACTCTCCTCTGCTGCTGCTTCACAGGTAAAGTCCAGAGAATCAAACTCCTCTCCTCTATCAACATCCGTCCCTCTGAAATGAAGACGACTAAACCGTGACGCTGCTTTATGTTTTTGTCTCTGTATCCTCAGAGTCCAGAGGCCAGGTCACAGTGACTCAGCCTGGAGCAGTGAGCTCTGCTCTAGGAGGCTCCGTCTCCATCAGCTGTAGGACCAGTCAGAATGTTTATACTTTGAGCAGCTACCACATGTTAGCCTGGTACCAACAGAGAGATGGAGAAACTCCTAAACTGCTCATTTACTATGCTAGCACTCGACAATCAGGGATTCCAGGTCGTTTTACAGGCAGTGGATCAAACTCTGACTTCACTCTGACCATCAGTGGAGTCCAGACTGAAGATGCAGCAGTTTACTACTGTCAGAGTTTTCACTATCCCAACAGTCAGTATGTGTTCACACAGTGAAAAAGCGTCGTACAAAAACCTCCCTCAGTCAGACTGAACAGAAACTGAACTGACTGCTGCAGCTGGAAGCTACTGCAGAGACTGATACACTTCACTGAGGACACACACACACACACACACACACACACACACACACACACACACACACACACACACACACACACATACACACACACACACACACACACACACACAAACAGACAACCTGTAAAATATATGACATACTACACCATCTTTTCAAATACATTTACTTAAATACATTTCCTAATACAATCATGTACAAAACATCAATGTCCTCTATCTCTTTATATAGAAACCAGTGTGTTGATTCTCTTGTAGATTACCACATCTGGACAGATGTCTTTTAGTGTAACAGACTGGAGGATGATCTGGGATTCTCTCCCTCTGTTAATTGCCTTTAGAAAACTGGGTCTGTTGTTGATTTGTCATTCATATATTTATATGTGTCTATATATATATATATATATATATATATATATATATATATATATACACACACACACACACACACACACACACACACACACACACACACACACACACACACACACACACACTTGTTTGATAGTAAAGACTACAGAGTTCACTTTCTGTGTTGATAATCAGAAGTTAAATTCACATCACTACAGTAGTATTTCCAAAGATTCAGTAGACAATAGTAACAGTGGAGATCTTGGACCTCCATGATTTATTTCATTGTAAATTGAACTCCTGGTTTCTTCATCAAGAAATGCATCATCTCGTCATCTCAGACTTCTCATCTCAGAGTCACACTTCACCTTTTTAAATGGTAGCCTATTATGCAAATAAGAAAAAAAAGTTGGTTAGTTGGTTAGTTTGCACCTTGGTCAGTGAGGGCACTGTGTCTAGCGACCCATGATTTACAAAGGGCTGGTTCAGTTATTTTGATGCAGAGCTTCGACAGTATCCATACTGTCCACTACCTCAGACAAGGCCTGGCTTTAAAAAAAGTTCCTATCCTAACCAGCATAAAACGGAAATATGCTGTTAGAATCAGAATGCGGTTGGTTTTATTCCTGGATGTATTTTAAGACGGTTTTATTTCCTTTAACCATGGGAGCGTAAGCAAATAAAGTGTGTGAAGCAGCGGAAATGGGGAGGCGATGTGAAGAGGTCCAGCCAAATAAATAAGATATGAACGCGTCTTACGCATCCTGGCGGAGAAGTAAACGACGCTGTGGAGAGAAATAGATGGCAACTATGATTTAAAAACGGGAATAATAAAAAAATAAAAATAAAACATTTTCATTTTCACTTTTACCGGAGTCTGTAGGCTATTACCGAGGGTCAGCGGCGCTGCGCCCGGGCTCTGGAGCACCCGAGCCGGCTTGGAAGCCGATGAAGGATCGGCGGTGCCCACATATATCTATGGCAACCAAACTTCACTGGTGAGACAGACATGTGACGGTCAGGAAGACGTTTTGGCAGGAGGAAAAACTGATCAGAAAATGTAACGAAAATGTAACGGAACGTTGTAGAAATGTAGTGGAGTAGAACGTATAGATAATTGCTGCAAAATGTTCCTCTGTGTCACACATTGTTCATGTTTGTCAGGGCTTGTTTGAGGGAAACAGATGTTCTGCATTAGGGCTGATTACTGAAATGTCGACATACTCAAACAAGTGTTCTCTCGTTCTCTGTCAACCCTGAAAAAAAGATTTTACATCAATAAAACAAGTACACAGATCTTTGTTGGTAGAATCTGTCGTTTAGCATTTTAATTTCTACATTTCACATCAGTAATTGTGTGTATGGATCTCAAATGAGAACACAGATGCACATCGGCTGTTTGGTGAAGACTATGCAGTTTGATAGGTTTTAGTAATTCAATAGAAAACCAATCCAATTTCTCAGTTTCTGTATACATTATATCATGAATAATTTATAAAGTCAGTGTTCTCAGCACTGACGAGGAAACCCCCTGTCCCTGTTGGAGTCAGTCAGAGCATTTCCATAGAGAGCCACTTTGCATCAGCAGCACCATGCTCCAGTGCTCTGGGAGAGTTTATAGTCCTGAGAGTTGAACACTGGATGACTGACAGCTGTCCTTCATGACAACAGAAGACACAGAAATCCTCCTCATCAAAAACATGACTTTGATCTCCGTCCTCATCTGGACTCTCCTCTGCTGCTGCTTCACAGGTAAAGTCCAGAGAATCAAACTCCTCTCCTCTATCAACATCCGTCCCTCTGAAATGAAGACGACTAAACCGTGATGCTGCTTTATGTTTTTGTCTCTGTCAAAAGCAAAACAGTCCTTCAGAAACAACACTTTGAGACAGTAATCCACGCCTTTGTGACCACTCGGCTGGATTACTGTAATGCACTTCATATAGGGGCTAGTGGGTCCTCCATTGCTCGTCTTCAACTGGTACAAAATGCTGCTGCATGTCTTTTAACTGGCACAAGCAAGTATGAGCACATTTCACCTATTTTAGCTTCACTCCACTGGTTGCCTGTCCATTTGAGGATTCATTTAAAAATTATTTTATTTGTTTTTAAAGCCCTGAATAGCCTTGCCCCACCTTACCTCTCTGAGCTGCTGCACCCTTACACTCCCAGCCGATCTCTCAGGTCAGCTGACCAGCTGCTCCTAATGGTGCCTAAAGCTAGGCTTAAGCTCAGAGGGGATTGAGTGTTTGCCGTTGCAGCTCCAAAACTTTGGAATGGACTATCTCTGCACATTAGACAGGCCTCCTCTCTGTCTAATTTTAAAATTCTTCTTAAAACCCACCTTTTCTTTGGCTTTTAACACCAGGTTGAGTGTTGATCTTATGTGTATACTTGTATATTTTTATTGTGTGCGGGTAGTGAATTTTAGTTTTTATTTATTCTAATTATTTCTGTTTTATCTTTTTGTGCAGCACTTTGGAAACCTTGTGTTTGTTAAAATCGTGCTATATAACTAAAGTGGATTGGATTGGATATATGCAAAAACATTTTCTCTTACATGCAGCTCAAAAACCCAACAAATACACTGAGACCAAAAATGAATTCTTCACTTTGGAAACAGCAAAATAATGTCTTCACAACGTCCATCCATTAGCTGTTGTTGAGCTTCCAATCATATCACATCATCTTCCTCAGCAGATGTTTTTGAAATGTAGATTTTCAAATTCATATTCCTCTGAGCATTTGTGTGAGACTTCTCGTCCACGTCGGCTTAAAAGGTCAAATATTCCATGAGAACTGGGTGAGCCCTGTCAGCTGTTTCTTTACAATAACAGACATGAAAACAGCTGATTTGATGAAAAGGTATTTATTGTGATGACATCATCAAAAGTACAACAAGCTACAAAAATATCAATGAAACGTGTAATTAGACAGAGAGAGAGAGAGAGAGAGAGAGAAAGAGTAGCAGAGAGCAGACTGAGATCAGTATCAGAGTGAAACCAGTAGCAGAGTCCCAGTGAGTCAGGTCAGGACTGGGAACACTGGTCTCTCCTCAGTGTCTCTGAGAGAGGAGTCTGGGAGCCCTGGGTGGCCTCACAGGTCACAGAGCCCACCTTCCTCCACTGGTCTGCAGGGAGCCTCAGGGTGCTGCTCCAGCTGTAGTGGCCGTCCTTCCCCAGCACCCCGGGGCTCCTGCTCTCCTCCCAGCTGCTGCTGCTGCTGCCGTCCACCTTCCAGGCCAGACTCCAGTCTGAGGGGAAGCCCTTGTTGGCCAGGCACATGAGCGTGGCCTTCCCCTTCAGCAGCTCCTCACTGGAGGGGGGCAGCACCGTCAGGGTGGGACGGACATCACCTAGGAGACACCAATCAGCTTAGAGGACAGGGACCACACAGCTGTCAATCAACCAGCAGACACTTGGACACCTTTACTGTGTGAGAGTTGGTGTTCTCCTTTAAGGAGTTTCTGTCAGATGGTTGTTCTGCTCCACCAGTCACTCACTCACACATTGTTTCACTTCCCTTTAAGAAGCCTCTCATGTAAATCAGCACAGAGAGAATCATCTACACAACGAGCTGATATATATCAAACTATACACTGAGAATAAAATATTAACATTAAGACCAATCTTTAAACCTCCAAATCTAAATCATCACCAACCTAACTATACATGACTTTAAAGTATTTAGTGTAATAGAAACAAATCCAGAAAATGAGCTGACAACATCAAATGTTCTTCATGTGGATTTTGATCATCATTACCAAACTGTTCAAATAGTTTTCAAACTTTCAAACAATACACGACACAGTAAAGAGATGTTGCACATTTTCAAATACCGATCTTTATCTTTGCTCTGTTCAATTGTTTGAATATTTGAATCTTCATTTGCTTTAAACAGTTATCATTGATGTGGAAAATGAAAAATGAATCTTGTAGAACAGTTTTTCAGTTTGATCTTTTCTACACTTCAAGTCATTTAAATTTCAGTTTGACAGAAATGTGTAAAGAAATGTTTAGTGAAGCTGCTCTGAGTTAGTCTCCACGATAAAGGAGGAGACATAAAAACGTGAATACATATATATTTTATCGACTGTAAACTCAATTTAAAACAATACTTTACAATATTTACTATATAGTTTTTAGTATTTGTGCAGAAACTTACTTCCAACGTTCAGTCTGGTTCCTCCACCGAACGTGTACCACAGTGATACAAAGTCATTGAGCCGCCGTACAAAAACCTCTCACTGTAGAGAGACACGGCTCTCTGACTTTGACACAAACAAACTCACCAAAATGAGGCTGTTTGTAAAATCTTGTCAGATGAAAAGAAAACTGACAATAACACATTGCTGCAGATATCCTTAATGCATGTTTTAATATATGTTATATGCATATACTTTCTTCTCTTCTTCTTTAAATAAGACAGAAGACATTAGATTAGATTGACTTTGTTGTCCACCACAGGGGAAATTTGTCTTTGGCTTCTCCCAAAGTACAGCAAAGGTAAATACAATGCACATAACACAGCACACTATTGAAAACATACAGAATATACAGAATACAATGTACAATAGTGCAAATGGGCAGGTAGCAGCAGATAAATTCTATAAATAATACAAGAAAGCAAATCTTATAAAATAACAAGTGTTCCCTGATGGAGTCATTCTGTGTTCAATGGCTGTATGGCATAGGGGATAAAATACTTCTTGTAAATGTTCCAGCCGGTCCATGGGACCCTAAATCTAACATTTACTATACTCTGATAAAGTGATTGATCCATTGATGAACAGCATCATCAGAGTAATCCAAGTCCCTGTTGGAGTCAGTCAGAGCATTTCCATAGAGAGCCACTTTGCATCAGCAGCACCATGCTCCAGTGCTCTGGGAGAGTTTATAGTCCTGAGAGTTGAACACTGGATGACTGACAGCTGTCCTTCATGACAACAGAAGACACAGAAATCCTCCTCATCAAAAACATGACTTTGATCTCCGTCCTCATCTGGACTCTCCTCTGCTGCTGCTTCACAGGTAAAGTCCAGAGAATCAAACTCCTCTCCTCTATCAACATCCGTCCCTCTGAAATGAAGACGACTAAACCGTGATGCTGCTTTATGTTTTTGTCTCTGTATCCTCAGAGTCCAGAGGCCAGGTCACAGTGACTCAGCCTGGAGCAGTGAGCTCTGGTCTGGGAGGCTCCGTCTCCATCAGCTGCAGGACCAGTCAGAATGTTTATGTTGGGAGCTATCATGATTTTTATTGGTACCAACAGAAATTCGAGAAAGCTCCTAAACTGCTCATTTACGGGTCAACTCACAGAGCATCAGGGATTCCAGGTCGTTTTACAGGCCGTGGATCACACTCTGACTTCACTCTGACCATCAGTGGAGTCCAGACTGAAGATGCAGCAGTTTACTACTGTAAGAGTCGTCACTATATCAACAGTCAGAATGTGTTCACACAGTGAAAAAGCGTCGTACAAAAACCTCCCTCAGTCAGACTGAACAGAAACTGAACTGACTGCTGCAGCTGGAAGCTACTGCAGAGACTGATACACTTCACTGAGGACACACACACACACACACACACACACACACACACACACACACACACACACACACACACACTCACACACACACACACACACACACACACACACACACACACACACACACACACACGTATGACCTGGCTCAAGTGGCAAAAACAAAAGGGACACACACCATGATCAAGTTTTTACAATACCTAATTATTAAAACAAATTAAAAAATTAACTTAGCGGAAGAAATCTGTGTCACCGTGAGGGATAACCAAGGTGCTGTGATGCTTAGAGTGAGCAGAGAAACAGCTGAAAGACTGACAACTGGTAAGTAAAAAAAGAAAAGTCAGTTACCTTAATACCATTATACATTTGGGTGGCAATTATTGAAATGATTGAGATCTATTTTGTTCAGACAGCAGATATGCCAGTGACATACTGGAGCAGGTTAGAGCTGCAGAAAACAATCAAGGTACATTCTGTTTTTACGATGCCAAACATGAATATTAAAATGCATGTAGACCATTCTTTTCAATGTTCTGGATCTCTTTCTCTGCAGTAAACCCACAAATAGCAAGGGTTGTGACCCAACCTCCTGTCTTTCCCACTCCTCAACCTCTATTCACCCAGGGCCCCACCTCTACTCCTACTCCCTAGCCTATAGTCCCCCCCCCCCCCCCCCCCCCCCCACACTCCAGATCCGCTGCTACTCTCAGTTCTTTTAAATCAAGGCTGAAGACCTTTCTTTTTGATGTTGCCTTTCTTTAAATAATTGTTAATTTATTATGCTGAAGTTGCATTGTTGAAACTGTATGAAAATCTATATGAGCATATAAAGAGAAATGAAAAAGTAAGACCGGTGGGACCGGCCCGTTCTGGGAACAGCAAGGATTGCTGGTGGATTAAGTGTATAGAGCAACATTGTCCCATACTAGCACCATAAAATCTCGTATTTTATCTGCTTTTATATTTTTAACTGTTTTTAACTGCTCTTTAATGTTTAATTTCTTATACTGCACTGTAACTTTTATCCTTGTATTTCAGTCGTTCTTATGTAAAGCACTTTGAATTGCCCTGTTGCAGAACTGTGCTATACAAATAAAGCTGCCTTGCCACTTAGCACACAAGCATGGTGTCAAACGACGACAGAACACGAGCAACATCACAAGTACTAATTCAACATGCAGAGCAAAACAGCAGCAGCAAGACGGCCAGTGTAACGCTCATCAGTTCAATTTTCTAAGCACAAACGGCCATTTGGAAAAACAGAAAAATGGGTTCAAATATCCAATTTTTCATTTCTTTTCCGCCTTGACAAATTAAAAAATTGGATCTTTAAACTGTTTTTCCAATTTTCTGTTTTTAGTCAGAGGATCAGAAATTTAGAAAATTACAAAATTGCGTCTGGGCTCCAATTATTCAATACTGTAATGGTATTCTCTCCCTCGTTCAGCCTAGCTACGTCCCGCACCCCCCCCCCCCCCCCCCCCCCACACACTCGAAACCATCAGTTGCAAGCACCTCTGACCCCAAAGTCTATCAGTTTTGTTTTTTTTGGTCCATATGCAGTTAATGACCTGCATATTCCACAAAGTAGAGGAACTTTCTGTTTTTCCAAATGTCCGTTTGTGCTTAGAAAATCGAACTGATGAGCGTTACACTGACCCAAGACAACAAAGATATGCTCGGGGCAACAGTGAACAGCAGACAGGTAATGGTGAGGGAATGCTTGTGGTTCTGAAAACAGCTGCATGTATCAGCCAGAATGTCCATAACAGAGTTGTTAAAAGCTGACATGAAGATACTATTCCTCAGCTTTAGTGTTGTTGGCAGATAGTTCCAGTCTTTGGCTGCAGCAGACTGTAATGACGACAGACCGAAGACAGAATTTGTTTTGGGAACTTTGAACAGAATATGATGAGAAGAACGTGTGTCAACTTATATCACTAATGAAACAAACAGTGGTGGACTCTTAAGACTCTTTTCACATTGTGATAAACAAACGTTAATGTGATATGAACTTATGAACTGAGGAGATCAGATTACCACAAGATCTAAAACCACTTCTGTATCAAAGTGCACAGCACAGCAGGTAATTCCCATCTAACTGAAAAAGTGATTCTGAGCATTTGTAGATATAACATGAATTAAATCTGTGAAATTAACAATAAAAATCTCAGTTTGTATCTTTACATGAAAATGTATCGTTTGAAATTCATCTGCATTTGTTCATAATATGCGTTATTTAGTTATCCCAGTCGATCTTCTCAATTACAAACACTCAACAAACAATAAGCTTGTTGTATTTACGCTGTTCCGTAATACCGCGAACTGGCACGCACACCCGTTCCCTCCTGATTGAACAGCAGACCGCATTTCCAGAGGCTGAGTTTATGGTTGAGTCGGCTGAACGTTAAGGTAAGAATAAAGTTTGCCAAGTACCTGGTTAGATTCTAATCTCGCTAACCATGTACTTGACAGTAGGCGTCTTTTCGTTTAATTTGAATAGCAAGTGGCTTTCCTCGAGGCCTGCTAGCATATTAGCAGCTAGCCAACTAGCTGCTAATACACGTCAAAATCGTTATTTTTTAAAATACTAAGAAGGCTCAACACAACATGACACATTCTTGTAGTATTATTATTATTATTATTATTATTCCCTCCACATGGACTTGTGTTGTATGTGTACCCTGGATTCATTTAAAATGATGTAAAGATAACGTATCTGTTTGACGGCAAACAAACCATGTAGCTAAACAGGCTAGAAAAGTTGGCCTATCGTTATCAGCTAACTCACGTCAGCATAGCCATTTGCTGTTATTGAGACAGCAACCAAACATTAATATCAAGTGTTATATCTTATCTAAGACTACAGGCTGTTAATAAGTTTGTTGTACTTGGAAGTAGCCTACCACTGCAACAGCTAGTTTGAGAAGCTAAAAGCAGGAAAAATATTCAGTGCAACTTTTGAGATGTTAAAATCTCAAAAGCCACTCTTCAGATCATAATGGCTTGGAGGTATTATGCAGCATGTGACCCATAATGTATAAATTACTCTCTAATGTTAATATACATTTCCTGAAGTTGTTAATAAGATAAGGAAAGTCCAGAAATGTACATGTAAATCTATGAAAGGTAACGTCTTTCTGCAACCAGTTCTGCAACCAGCAGACAAATGTATTCTAACAACAGAATAAATGTACAATGTGCTTCAGAAAAGATATGAATGCATGGAAAAACAGAAATAATCTGCAAAGAAATAAAATTAACATCAGATAAATGTGGAAGATGTAAAATAAAGAAATTTAGGTCCAATCTGAAAACTTGAATTACTATTTTTCATGCATTTTTTTTGGCCTTTTTATATTATAGTGTAGTTTTGGTTAATTGCAGTGGTTAGTAACTAACTATGATGTATCTTTACCAGCTACAACCACACTGGATGAAGGTATCCTTACCAGGTGACTCTACAAGTTAGTTTTATCTCTTACACTCTTACAAGATGAAACTGATGCAAGCTTGAAAAGGAGAGAGTGGAGCTTTTCTATGAGTACCAGAAGAGAGACATTAACAAACTCATTAATGAGAAGATGGGAAAAACCTCACTGCGTCGAAATGATGTAATCCTCCAACCACCTGTGATCGACCTTAAAGCTCGATGGGCTGCCTTGTTTGAGTGTTCCCAGGTATGTTGAACATTTTGATCACTTCTTCTCCAATACAGGGTGTTTTTTGGCAAAGTTTCAAATTGAATTTTGCTATTTTGAATTAATCATTATTTCATTGTTTGATAGTATCACTGCCATTATCCTGTAACCTATGTGACACTTTCTGAAGTGAAAGGTAGATATATTTACCTGATGAGGCTGCCAGAATGAAAGCTATTCTTACCTGATTACCTGTGGAAAAAATGATTCAGTATTCTTACACTTCCGGTGCAGCATCCCTAATCACTTAAATGTCGATTTCAGTGTAGTCTTTGGATACATTTTTCTATGTCTTATTCTGTTTCTCTTGCCCATGTGTGTCTGTCTCATTATGTTTCTACATCTCCATGTCTTGTCTACATCTCTTGGTCTCTCTCAGATCGAGGAGGAATTCCGCAGGGTCACACTGAAGCCACTGCAGTCCACATTCCTGGGCAAGTTGGACCAATACACATCCAAGCTGTTGAGCCTGTACAGGAGGAAGGGTGGAGCCGTTGGGAAGAAACTTGATGAGACCCTTGACGTGTTAAATGAGGGATGTATTTACAACAGTGTAGTAGCAGTTAGTTTTATGTAGTTGCTTTATAAAGTCTGTAATCTCATGTTTTATATTAATCTCATATTTCTCATATTAATGAGTAATCTAATTTCATATTTTTGTAGGACAGCAACATTGAGTCCCGAAGAAAAGTTGTGATCAGAGGCCTCAAACCTTGGTGGAAACACTGGAGAGTTAATCAAGGACTACCAGGTAAAAAAAATAATACTATGCTGTGGCTCTGATTGGAATATATTGGAATATGATTTTGCTTTGCTATATGATTATTAAAAATTCTGTACTGAAAGAACAAGAAAGTAATGACAGATTTATAACCATTTATATAACTATGTAGCTAACAGAACCAAATATATGATACTTTTTATATGAAGCTGCATTGCTTAATTGAATGAGCGAAAGATGATTTCTCCAACAATAGGTCTTAAATTGACTTAAAATGGCCTTAAATGGCATTTAATTGAACTATGTGATACCTATAGACACTCTTGCTAAGCTACAATACTACTCAAAACTACCACATAACAATCGGATCCTCTGTTTGGAGAGAGAACAAAGAGTTATACATCCTTCACATTACTACACAATAAATGTTTTATTCTCTCAGGTGTATTTCACAGGTTTTCAATGACGACGATGCTGCTGCCGTCCAAGAAGCTCTTACTACATTTGTCATCGGCATCTTTGTTGTCAGCAATCCCAGGGATGGTCTCCCCAAGCAAGCTGGAATAGCCGTTGAGTGAGCAGAAGTCCTTTTTGGTATCCCAGATGTGGCACATGCTTGCACCTATCTGATGGGCCTTATCTATGCCTTGGAACTAAGGTACCCTAATAAACTAATGAAATACACATTTGAGGTTTTCAGAAGATATTCATAGAGCTGGAGGATCCGAAGTGATCCCTGTGATTCCTCCAAAGTCCTTGATCTCAAGGTCTGTTTGCATGCTTAAAAGCTATACAGATGGTGTTGAAGGTGTAGGATTTGAGTGAGCTGACTCTTATCAAGTTTTACACTTCTGAGGTTCTCCCAGTGCACTCTCTCAGGTTACACTGCTCGTTTTTTTATTCTATGATGTTGGGAAATAATTAATTTGATGGAGTTTAATGTGCTGGCGTATGCTTTATTATGTTACAGTGGTGCTCATAAGTTTATGAACCCATGCTAAAGTTGACTAAAAAGAGGAATAAAAAATTATCTTTTGGAAATTGATCCTAATGCCTTAATTTAAAAAAAATGAGGGAAAATTCAACCTTTAAGGACATCAATTTTCGTTGAATGATTAATATGTCTAAATAAATTAAATACATGTTCTAAGTTATAAGTGAGTACACCCCTATGTTAAATTCCCATAGAGGCAGGCAGATTTTTATTTTTAAAGGCCAGTTATTTCATGGATCCAGGATACTATGCATCCTGATAAAGTTCCCTTGGCCTTTGGAATTAAAATAGCCACACATCATTACATACCCTTCACCATACCCCCACATCATTACATACCCTTCACCATACCCCCACATCATCACATCCCCTTCACCATACCCCCCACATCATTACATACCCTTCACCATACCCCCACATCATTACATCCCCTTCACCATACCCCCCACATCATTACATACCCTTCACCATACCCCCACATCATTACATACCCTTCACCATACCCCCCACATCATTACATACCCTTCACCATACCCCCCACATCATTACATACCCTTCACCATACCTAGAGACTGGCATGGGGTACGTTCCATAAGATCGTCTCTCATTGCAAGTCAAACCAGCTATTAGGCTAACTGAAATCAAACCATGCCACTCTCTAGGTATAGTGAAGGGTATCTTCAAAGTCAACTTTAGCATGGGTTCATAAACTTATGAGCACAACTATATATGTATTGTGAATTTTATCTGTTCTTTGCACTTTAAATGACACATAATTCAGCTCCAGCTGGAGTAAAGCATTTAAAGTAACCTGAACTCTATTTTTCAGTTTTTCATAACCCTAACCCACAAGAGGCAGAGAAACCATGTAGAACTGTACATTTCTTCACTACAGTTTTGAATTTTGAAAGCTTCTGGATTTTGGTGTGTTTTTTTTGCCTCATCAATGTATCTGAATGTAGCTGTGGATTTGAATGTAGCCGTTGAAAAGCTAGGATTTAACCTCTAAGAAAGACTGTCAGTGGGGTTCTGATAGCATGTCCTGTGCTGATGGCACTGATCCCTTCAGCGTTCATGACTCTGTGGACTGGGGTTTTTATTTTATTGTCAAATAAATGTGTTTATTTGTTATTCCAAAACTCATTTCCTATACACAAGAAATTAAGTAGCCTATACAAAGACTAGCCTTGCTTTATTTACATAATAATCTGATGCAAAAAGTTGCCTTACCTTTTTTAAGTAGATCAGACTCAATATTTTTTATCAGTGTACCTGCTTTAGATCAGACACATTAGATGACAGTGGTGACCATTATTGTTGCGAGAAAAACCCAAAGAATCTGTTGACTTTCTCTCACATTGACTTTGTCAAGGAGAGCAGTAACAGTGGTGCTGACGAGAGTTTGACTTTCATCCTTTCCCAGCAGCTCCATACCTGCTGTAGGACACCACAGCTGAACACTGTCAGGCTGCACCGAGCAGATGGGACCTGCATTACATCATCTCATCAGTTCTTTCTAAAAGAATCATCTCATGGAAATGCTACAGAGGAAAACTCTCTCAGGATTTAATTGATACTGTATATGTTCATTTAAGAAAGGAACACATGACGGCAGTCATTCTTCTATCAATAAGCTCGGACGACATTAAGTTGATACATTTGTCTTTATTGTTTTAACATACAGAGAATATCAGCATTGCTGCAAGCAACACAAAATGAACTTTCAAATTGTGATGAATCTGTAGAGAGAAAGAAAGAGTAGCAGAGAGCAGACTGAGATCAGTATCAGAGTGAAACCAGTAGCAGAGTCCCAGTGAGTCAGGTCAGGACTGGGAACACTGGTCTCTCCTCAGTGTCTCTGAGAGAGGAGTCTGGGAGCCCTGGGTGGCCTCACAGGTCACAGAGCCCACCTTCCTCCACTGGTCTGCAGGGAGCCTCAGGGTGCTGCTCCAGCTGTAGTGGCCGTCCTTCCCCAGCACCCCGGGGCTCCTGCTCTCCTCCCAGCTGCTGCTGCTGCTGCCGTCCACCTTCCAGGCCAGACTCCAGTCTGAGGGGAAGCCCTTGTTGGCCAGGCACATGAGCGTGGCCTTCCCCTTCAGCAGCTCCTCACTGGAGGGGGGCAGCACCGTCAGGGTGGGGACGGCTCGACCCACTGCAGAGAGAGAGATTAATAAAGTTGATATGAGGTCAACTAAACTCTAGCCTGTTGGCTGCAGCAGAGGAGGCTACTAGTTCTGCTGGTCTTCCTCAGATTGGATCAAACTCTTCTTAAAATGTTTCACTTCCCTCTCGGAGCTCAGTAACCATGGCAACAGACAGGCATCACTGCTGAACCGTGACAACAGACAGGTTTCAGTACTGAAGATAAAAAGTTAAAACTGGCTCTCTTTCACTAAACTTTCAGAGTTTAATAGTTCAAAATAATACACATAAGATGGAGATTGTGAGGCTTTTACTGTTTGAACTTTCTTACACATTTCTTGTCCTAAACGAAAACCTCATTAATGATATTTCTTTGTTCTGTTCATGTAAGCAGGAATCATCACTGAACAGTCAGGCTTCATTAATGAAGACTTCTAAATGAATATTGTTAACTACTGAATTCGTTTTTGAAACTCATGAAATTCTCATAAAAATATGTTGAATATCTTCAAAATCATTATTCTGGGAGAAAGATGGAGTAATACTTCTTCACATCAAACACTGAACCAAAGATTATCAGCAGAGTTCTTGAGCCAGAATATAAAAACTTTAACTTTTACAAATATTTTCTTCAGACAGAGTAATGAGTAGTTTTCTACAACGAACTGACTTTAGAAAGTTAAAGTTTTAGAGCAACAAGATCATTCATTGTGGTGGTTGTTAGTCGGGTTAACGACGCTGTAAAGCCATTAAGAATTGCTGCAAATAGATGACATTTTAAATATCTGACAAAATGTTGTAGTAAGCTCTACAATTATGAAGTTCAAATAGGATATATATACATGTTGGTTGTTAAAGGAGTCAAATGTACTTACAGTTAACATCCAGTCTGGTTCCTCCACCAAAAGTCCTCCACAGTGATACAAAGTCATTGAGCCGCCGTACAAAAACCTCTCACTGTAGAGAGACACGGCTCTCTGACTTTGACACAAACAAACTCACCAAAATGAGGCTGTTTGTAAATTCTTGTCAAATAAAAAGAAAACTGACAATAACACAGTGCTGCAGATTCATAGAAAACATGCTTTTTATTCATACTGATTTCAAATTAAGTGTATATATTTTTTGTTTATATCTACTATTTTCAATTACAGAAGAAATTAGATTACTTTTGTTGTCCACCTCAGTGGAAATTTGTCTTTGGCTTTTCCCAGAGTACAGCAAATGTTCATACAATGCACATAACACAGCACACCATTAAAAACATACAGACAATGCAAAATACAATATAAAATAGTGCAAAAGGGAAGGTGGCAGCAAATAAGTCTCATAAAAAATACAAGAGATCAAATCTTAAAAAATAACAAGTGATCTCTGATGCAGTCATTCTGTGTTCAATGGCTGTATGGCATAGGGAATAAAGACTTCTTTTATATGTTCCAGCTGGTCCTGGGAAGCCTAAATCTAACATTTGAAGATTTGTCAAGAAGTCAAAGTGTTACTGAAAGATCCTAATCAATACTCTGATGAAGTGATTGATCCATTGATGAACAGCATCATCAGAGTAATCCAAGTCCCTGTTGGAGTCAGTCAGAGCATTTCCATAGAGAGCCACTTTGCATCAGCAGCACCATGCTCCAGTGCTCTGGGAGAGTTTATAGTCCTGAGAGTTGAACACTGGATGACTGACAGCTGTCCTTCATGACAACAGAAGACACAGAAATCCTCCTCATCAAAAACATGACTTTGATCTCCGTCCTCATCTGGACTCTCCTCTGCTGCTGCTTCACAGGTAAAGTCCAGAGAATCAAACTCCTCTCCTCTATCAACATCCGTCCCTCTGAAATGAAGACGACTAAACCGTGACGCTGCTTTATGTTTTTGTCTCTGTATCCTCAGAGTCCAGAGGCCAGGTCACAGTGACTCAGCCTGGAGCAGTGAGCTCTGGTCTGGGAGGCTCCGTCTCCATCAGCTGTAGGACCAGTCAGGATGTTCTTGGTGGGAACTATTTAGCCTGGTACCAACAGAGAGATGGAGAAACTCCTAAACTGCTCATTTACAGTGCTAACACTCAACAATCAGGGATTCCAGCTCGTTTCACAGGCAGTGGATCAAACTCTGACTTCACTCTGACCATCAGTGGAGTCCAGACTGAAGATGCAGCAGTTTACTACTGTCAGAGTTTTCATGTTATCAACAGTCAGTATGTGTTCACACAGTGAAAAAGCGTCGTACAAAAACCTCCCTCAGTCAGACTGAACAGAAACTGAACTGACTGCTGCAGCTGGAAGCTACTGCAGAGACTGATACACTTCACTGAGGACACACACACACACACACACACACACACACACACACCACACACACACACACACACACACACACACACACACACACACACACACACACACAGTAAGACTATAAGATAAGATAAACTTTTTGTTCCACAATGTGTGTGAAAAACATCCATAGATGTTATAGAACAAACATCATAGCAGGGTTCCTAAAGCACTAATCCCTTTAAGTAAATCATTTAATTGTAGTAAAACCAAAGAGATCCTCCCAGTCCTTCTTGACCTAGACATTAGTCTATCTGCTATTTAAAAGCTTTATTGACACAGGGACAAATTAATGTTTACATCTATTTACATCATCCCCTCAGTTTGTCATCACACCATTTTACAACCTTTGAATCTCTGAAAGGTAGTTAGATAGATCACTGTCCTTTTTTATTAAAGCTAGGATGGCAGTATCATCACAACATGTAATGATATAGTTGTTGGGATTATATCTTCTATACTCATCTGTGTAAAGGGTAAACAGGACAGGTGAACTGACCAGCCCTGGGGGGCTCTGGTGCTTAAAGTTCTCCACTCTGAGAGAGTACCATTAACACTGACCTGCTGTTTACCATTCATTAGAAACCAGTGGTACCACCTAATAATGAGGGATGGACATTAAGGTCATTCATCTTTTTAATGAATAGGTGTTGCTGTACCGTATTAAATGCTGAACTGACATCTACAAATAAAACACGTTCATATGAGGTAGGGTCCTCTAAATGCTTAGATATCAAATGTACCATGGCAGTGACTGCGTCATCTCTACCTCTTTTGCCCCTAAATGCAAACTGATAAGGATCTAATGAGCAAATGACATCTGTTTTCAATAGGTTGATAATGATTTTCTCAAAACTACTGGGCGGTATTCATTATAATCCTTACAGCATACCTTTTTAGGAACAGGAATGATAATAGAGATTTTCCAAGTGGAAGGAATAACATGTGAGTCCAGAGACTTTTGGTAAATAGGACACAAGGCCTCTGCCAGCTCTACGCTGCATCATTTCAGCAGAGACCCAGAAATGCCGTCTGGTCCAGCGGCCTTCCTAGGGCAGGTGGGTGAGAAAAGACTCTGTCCAACATGCTGGTCAACAGTGATTTTTGGGGGATTCAGTGCAGGTAATGAGTCTAGAGCCTCTATTTTATCCTACTAGAACTCAACTAATCAAAACCTTTCATAAAAGTTATTTAATTCATCGGCTTTTTCCCCTCATTAAGAACACTGATACATTTTTTAGCCGGGGCCAGGTTTGTCATAAATTTCATGAAATCCCATATTTTTTTCATATTCATAGTGGAGCAGTGGATTTCAACTTTCTCCTTCTCCTTCCTCCTTGCCTTTCCTAATATACTGTTGAGTTTTCGTGGATCTCCCTCATGGCCACATGGCCGCAGTAAAAACTGCACTAACTTGGACCTCTGCACATCATTGTCCCAAACGTGGATTGCTTTTAAGCACGAACTTCTAGGTTTGACTTTAGTAATTCAATGATGGGATGTGGATATCAGTGAAGTTAGTATTGTGTGATGGGCGTGAGTGGACAATAATCACATGTGGGGGTGTTGTAAAGGTTGATAGGAGCAGAGTAGAGAACTAAAGCAGACGGGAGAGGAGCAAAGCTGCAGCAGAGTGGAGAGTCAGCCAGAGAGAGGGCTGCACTGCATCCAGACTTAAATAATGGTCCGTTCATGCCACTTGGGAATATCAGGGACCGCCCCCATGATTACATTGTTTTTCTGACTGCCAGCGTTCATATGCTATGGTCGGGATGCGTGTTCATCTTCTGTTATATTGGCGTTTGGCATAACAACTTGTTGCATGACTGCCACCAACTGTTGGGCGTAGCCTAGAGCATCAGGTGTGTGAAAACATGGAGGCCACAATAAAGATTTGCTGCTGTTTTCTTATGCGAGGATACAAACAAAAATATATTACATGCATGCGTACACCCTTCAACAAATTTGAACGATCGTCGACCATGTTTCTGTACGTCAGTTGTCAACAACGTGTCACCAACTGGGAAACTCTGTTAGCAAAATCTAGCCCCAGTTTCCCACCTCTGATTCCCACATGAAGTGACGTGAATGATGACGTTTTCACTGGGAAAGATGTTTTTCCGATGCCCATAAATGCATGGTAACCGCCTGCAACTGGGAACATCCTCAGCAGTTCCCAGTTGCTCTAACCATCACCTGCAGAGAGAGCACAGACAGCTGAATCACACAGCTAACTCAAGATGACACCATCCATTCATATCACATTAGAATTTCATGGTCATTCTTGACTTTGGAAACAGTAAAACAATCTCTTCACAACGTCCATCCAGTAGCTGTTGTTGAGCTTTTAATCATATCACATACGTTTACTCAGCAGATGTTATTAAAATGTTGATTTTCAAATTCCCATTCCTCTCAGCATTTGGGAGACTTCTTGTCCACGTTGGCTTAGAAGTTAAAATATTCCATGAGAACTGGGTGAACTCCGTCTGCTGAGGAAGATCATGTAATTGGATCCAAAGCTCTAAGACAAGACAAGACAAGACCGAGTAAAAATGTTGCAGATTCTGAGACGAGACCGAAACCTTCAAAGAGTGGTCTTGAGACCAAGACTGATATTGAGAACTACAACACTGGCCTCAGCCTTCTATAAAGACTCCTCACTGCTTTACTTGGTGGAATCTTCACATTACAAACACCCAAACATGTCAAACCTGCATTAATATTAATATCACTAATTATTATCAAAAATAGACCATATTACCAAACTGGAAAGATGGAACAAAACAGTCCACAAGACACTGGATCAGTTTACTACCAGACTTTTCAATATCCTCTCCATGTGAATATGTAAATATGTAGGTCCATGCTCTCAGCACTGAGGGGGAAACAGCATGACATGTTGAGGACAGCTACAGTTCACTGACTCTGTGTGTTTGCATATGTGTCCTGCCTCTCTGCTCCCAGCCGTTAAGAGGCCAGTGTTGATCAGTGACTGTCCAGGACTTTCAGAGCTACTGACACACCGGCAGCACGATGATGATGTCACTGATTCTACTGCTGGCCACCCTGGGGCTCCTTGTTCAGGGTGAGACTCTGTTCTGAAAACTTTGCTTCAGGATGCAACCAGGTTCACCTCAGTGATGCTCTGCTATGATGGAGAAACACTGGAACAAGCAGCATGTACCTTCTTCCATCTCTTCTCCATGTTAAAGAAATGAGACTCTTCTGTTTGGATGTTGATCTTCTTTCTCCAAGCTGGATCTGTCTCAATAACCCTTCTGCTCTTTTTCATGTTTTCCAGGTTCATCAGGAGAAATCATCCTGACTCAGTCTCCTGGATCTCAGTCTGTTGCTCCAGGACAGTCTGTCTCTATCAGATGTAAAGTCAGTTCAGGTGTTAGCTATGACTTGCAGTGGTACCTTCAGAAACCTGGAGAATCTCCCAAACTCTTGATTTATGATGCTCAATCCCGTCAGTCTGGAGTTTCAGATCGTTTCAGTGGGACTCAGTCTGGAACTGACTTCACTCTGACCATCAGTGGAGTTCAGACTAAAGATGCAGGAGATTATTACTGTCAGCAGGATTACAGCTTCCCGTTCACACAGTGATACAACGTCATACAAAAACCTCCTCAGCTGGAGAGGAACTGATCTGAAAGAACAGCTGCAGAAACCTACAGAAACAGAGACACTTTAGAAGTTTGACTGACACTGAAGTCTATACAACAGAATAATGTCAGGAAATACTGCTCATACTATAGTAAGCTATAATAGTAATCTTGTTGAAAAAGTGTAGTTAACCGTGTATTTAAAATCAGATCAAACTATATGTGAAAAGTAGATAAGTTAATAAAGCTAACACCACTTTGTTTAGCTGTGAAATCAAATATTTATTTCCATTTTAGTGTTTAACTTAATTTTCACATTCAAATACAATTTGAAATGTATTTAATTTATATTCAAGTCAGTTTATTTTCCAACACACCTCAACACATATGTTTATAATGAACTTGTGTTGATAGTGAAATGCATATGTAATGTAATATTTTGAGATCACACTTCTGATAATAATATTTTTAATTATATAATATGCTGATGATATCCTACTTTATAATTCAAGTGCACTTACTGTATTTCTTCTCAGGCTCTGCAATTTACACAGATTCATTATACTCTATAGTCACATCTAAAAACAATTCAAGGTAGTAAACACTTCATTTATTAGATACATAGTATATCTGAATATCCTAAAAATTTGAAATAATCAGCTTTCCTACAAAACCAAATTTTAAATTACTCCAATGAAGCAGTTTCCGAGGACACATAAGCTTTAAAGAATTTGGAATAAATGATGGATTTACTTCTATCTTGTCTGGGTCACATTAATGATTCTCTGATTAGTTTTGTGTCTTCAAAATATATTAAACATGTTATTATATTACCTTATAGTTTCTTTCTCGAGATATTTCCAGTCAGTTTTACATTAAACTCAGTTGAGTTTAACATTTCTAGATTTATGGAACTATGAAGACAGAGATATCTGTTTCTTTTACAATAACAGACATGTAAACAACTGATTTGATGAAAAGAACTTTATTGTGTTAAAATAATCAAAATTAAAACATGCAACACACTTTATCAATGAAACTTGTAATTAGACAGTGAGTGAGGGAAAGAGATAAACAGAGAGAGAGTTCCAGACTGAGATCAGTATCAGAGTGAAACCAGTAGCAGAGTCCCAGTGAGTCAGGTCAGGACTGGGAACACTGGTCTCTCCTCAGTGTCTCTGAGAGAGGAGTCTGGGAGCCCTGGGTGGCCTCACAGGTCACAGAGCCCACCTTCCTCCACTGGTCTGCAGGGAGCCTCAGGGTGCTGCTCCAGCTGTAGTGGCCGTCCTTCCCCAGCACCCCGGGGCTCCTGCTCTCCTCCCAGCTGCTGCTGCTGCTGCCGTCCACCTTCCAGGCCAGACTCCAGTCTGAGGGGAAGCCCTTGTTGGCCAGGCACATGAGCGTGGCCTTCCCCTTCAGCAGCTCCTCACTGGAGGGGGGCAGCACCGTCAGGGTGGGGACGGCTCGACCCACTGCAGAGAGAGAGATTAATAAAGTTGATATGAGGTCAACTAAACTCTAGCCTGTTGGCTGCAGCAGAGGAGGCTACTAGTTCTGCTGGTCTTCATCAGATTGGATCAAACTCTTCTTAAAATGTTTCACTTCCCTCTCGGAGCTCAGTAACCATGGCAACAGACAGGCATCACTGCTGAACCGTGACAACAGACAGGTTTCAGTACTGAAGATAAAAAGTTAAAACTGGCTCTCTTTCACTAAACTTTCAGAGTTTAATAGTTCAAAATAATACACATAATATGGAGATTGTGAGGCTTTTACTGCTCTACTTGTCCTAAACGAAAACCTCATTAATGATATTTCTTTGTTCTGTTCATGTAAGCAGGAATCATCACTGAACAGTCAGGCTTCATTAATGAAGACTTCTATATGAATATTGTTAACTACTGAATTCGTTTTTGAAACTCATGAAATTCTCATAAAAATATGTTGAATATCTTCAAAATCATTATTCTGGGAGAAAGATGGAGTAATACTTCTTCACATCAAACACTGAACCAAAGATTATCAGCAGAGTTCTTGAGCCAGAATATAAAAACTTTAACTTTTACAAATATTGTCTTCAGACAGAGTAATGCTGAGTAGTTTTCTACAACGAAGTGATAAGACTTTAGAAAGTTTTAGTGCAACAAGATTATTCATCAGAGTGGTTTTTGTCGGGTTAACGACGCTGAAGCCTTCAAGATTTGATGCAAATATATTAAATATAAAAAATCTGACAAAAAATACTAGGCTTTAGAATTTTGACGTTCAAATGGAACAAACATAAAATGTGAGTGATTAAAGGAGTCAAATGTACTTACAGTTAACATCCAGTCTGGTTCCTCCACCGAACGTGTACCACAGTGATACAAAGTCATTGAGCCGCCGTACAAAAACCTCTCACTGTAGAGAGACACGGCTCTCTGACTTTGACACAAACAAACTCACCAAAACACATTCCCAGTTTACACATTATCTGTTAGAACTGGTTAAAGTGTTTGAAATGATACACAATCTGTAAAAATGTTTAATATTTTCATTGTGAATTGTTAAATATCTACAAACTATTATTTTCTCCTTCAGTGAAACTAACTGAAACAAGTTCTTTCTAAAGAAAATCTTTCCCATAAATTCTGCCAAAATATTATCATAAACACATGTTTATTGTAGATTGTGATGAATGATGAATAATAATTGTGTTTAAATGTGTCCCACAGTGATGTTGATCTGTGTGGTAGTGAATTAGAGAGAATTCACAAAATATTCTGGAAGACTTTTTGTACATCAAACTCAAACCAAAGACTCATTCAAATGAGCAGTGAAAACATTCCTAATCAATCCTCTGATAAAGTGATTGATCCATTGATGAACAGCATCATCAGAGTAATCCAAGTCCCTGTTGGAGTCAGTCAGAGCATTTCCATAGAGAGCCACTTTGCATCAGCAGCACCATGCTCCAGTGCTCTGGGAGAGTTTATAGTCCTGAGAGTTGAACACTGGATGACTGACAGCTGTCCTTCATGACAACAGAAGACACAGAAATCCTCCTCATCAAAAACATGACTTTGATCTCCGTCCTCATCTGGACTCTCCTCTGCTGCTGCTTCACAGGTAAAGTCCAGAGAATCAAACTCCTCTCCTCTATCAACATCCGTCCCTCTGAAATGAAGACGACTAAACCGTGACGCTGCTTTATGTTTTTGTCTCTGTATCCTCAGAGTCCAGAGGCCAGGTCACAGTGACTCAGCCTGGAGCAGTGAGCTCTGCTCTGGGAGGCTCCGTCTCCATCAGCTGTAGGACCAGTCAGAATGTTTATACTTTGAGCAGCTACCACATGTTAGCCTGGTACCAACAGAGAGATGGAGAAACTCCTAAACTCCTTATCTACTGGTCAACATCTCGACAATCAGGGATTCCAGCTCGTTTCACAGGCAGTGGATCAAACTCTGACTTCACTCTGACCATCAGTGGAGTCCAGACTGAAGATGCAGCAGTTTACTACTGTCAGAGTTTTCATGTTATCAACAGTCAGGATGTGTTCACACAGTGAAAAAGCGTCGTACAAAAACCTCCCTCAGTCAGACTGAACAGAAACTGAACTGACTGCTGCAGCTGGAAGCTACTGCAGAGACTGATACACTTCACTGAGGACACACACACACACACACACACACACACACACACACACACACACACACACACACACACACACACACACACACAGACAACATGTAAAATATATGACATACTACACCATCTGTTCAAATACATTTACTTAAATACATTCCTAATACAATCATGTACAAAACATCAATGTCCTCTATCTCTTTATATCTTTCACTGATCCCTCAGCTGAATGTATTAATACATCTTCAGCGTCAGTATCAAGCATGTGTTCAGAATCCGCAAGTATACAATCTGTTTGTATGCAGATTACATTTGATTTAACATTATAATACTGTTAGTTTTCTTTCTTATAGGCCATAATTGTATCAGGAATTAATGCATGTTTTCTGGCTCCTATCACTTCCCTCTTAAATGTGCAGAAAAGTCTATTGCACACTTTGTAATGCAGGAACATAATCACAGTGAGGGACTTCCCCGAATATATGAAATCTAGAAATCCCCTCCTTAACATTAGTAAATGATCAGACAGCTCATCAGATCCCTCCTGTGCACCGTGCACAGATCTCTGCTCAACAAGTAAAACAAAGTCTGTTTCAATCCCAGCATCACTGATACACATGTTGAACAGAAACCAGTGTGTTGATTCTCTTGTAGATTACCACATCTGGACAGATGTCTTTTAGTGTAACAGACTGGAGGATGATCTGGGCTTCTCTCCCTCTGTCTCTTACCTTTTAAAATCTGGGTCTGTTGTTGATTTGTCATTCATATATTTATATGTGTCTGTGTGTGTGTGTGTATGTGTGTATATATATATATACAGTGAGGAAAATAAGTATTTGAACACCCTGCTATTTTGCAGGTTCTCCCACTTGGAAATCATGGAGGGGTCTGAAATTGTCATCGTAGGTGCATGTCCACTGTGAGAGACATAATCTAAAAACAAAAATCCAGAAATCACAATGTATGATTTTTTAACTATTTGTTTGTATGATACAGCTGCAAATAAGTATTTGAACACCTGAGAAAATCAATGTTAATATTTGGTACAGTAGCCTTTGTTTGCAATTACAGAGGTCAAACGTTTCCTGTAGTTCTTCACCAGGTTTGCACACACTGCAGGAGGGAGTTTGGCCCACTCCTCCACACAGATCTTCTCTAGATCAGTCAGGTTTCTGGGCTGTCGCTGAGAAACACAGAGTTTGAGCTCCCTCCAAAGATTCTCTATTGGGTTTAGGTCTGGAGACTGGCTAGGCCACGCCAGAACCTTGATATGCTTCTTACAGAGCCACTCCTTGGTTATCCTGGCTGTGTGCTTCGGGTCATTGTCATGTTGGAAGACCCAGCCTCGACCCATCTTCAATGCTCTAACTGAGGGAAGGAGGTTGTTCCCCAAAATCTCGCAATACATGGCCCCGGTCATCCTCTCCTTAATACAGTGCAGTCGCCCTGTCCCATGTGCAGAAAAACACCCCCAAAGCATGATGCTACCACCCCCATGCTTCACAGTAGGGATGGTGTTCTTGGGATGGTACTCATCATTCTTCTTCCTCCAAACACGGTTAGTGGAATTATGACCAAAAAGTTCTGTTTTTGTCTCATCTGACCACATGACTTTCTCCCATGACTCCTCTGGATCATCCAAATGGTCATTGGCAAACTTAAGACGGGCCTTGACATGTGCTGGTTTAAGCAGGGGAACCTTCCGTGCCATGCATGATTTCAAATCATGACGTCTTAGTGTATTACCAACAGTAACCTTGGAAACGGTGGTCCCAGCTCTTTTCAGGTCATTGACCAGCTCCTCCCGTGTAGTCCTGGGCTGATTTCTCACCTTTCTTAGGATCATTGAGACCCCACGAGGTGAGATCTTGCATGGAGCCCCAGTCCGAGGGAGATTGACAGTCATGTTTAGCTTCTTCCATTTTCTAATGATTGCTCCAACAGTGGACCTTTTTTCACCAAGCTGCTTGGCAATTTCCCCGTAGCCCTTTCCAGCCTTGTGGAGGTGTACAATTTTGTCTCTAGTGTCTTTGGACAGCTCTTTGGTCTTGGCCATGTTAGTAGTTGGATTCTTACTGATTGTATGGGGTGGACAGGTGTCTTTATGCAGCTAACAATGACAATGACAATTTCAGACCCCTCCATGATTTCCAAGTGGGAGAACTTGCAAAATAGCAGGGTGTTCAAATACTTATTTTCCTCACTGTATATCTATGGCAACCAAACTTCACTGGTGAGACAGACGTGTGACGGTCAGGAAGACGTTTTGGCAGGAGGAAAAACTGATCAGAAAATGTAACGAAAATGTAACGGAACGTTGTAGAAATGTAGTGGAATAGAACGTATAGATAATTGCTGCAAAATGTAACAAAGTAAAAGTCAAAAGTATACACTATTGATTCTAATTAAGTAAAGTACAGATATGTCAAAAATGTACTGAAATACAGTAACAAAGTATTTGTACTTCGTTACATTCCACCACTGACTACAGAACATATATTCTGACCTGCTCATATGTGTGGAGCCGTGCAGATAATTCTGTTTTTATGTACGGACACTTATGCTGTCACCCAAATATAGTGGACATGAATTATGTTCATAGTGATCAATTCAGAAAATATTTTTGAAAGATTTTAAAGCAACTTCCTTTGTAGAAGTAATGTCCTGGTTACTTTGGAAACTCCACAGACTTCACTATCAACAGTTTTTACCGGAACTACTTTCTATCAAAGAAGTAGACCCTATCAAACCCACTGTGATGTGGCAGTTATGGACAGTGCCACTACACAAAAAATATAAAGTTTTACATTCAACACAAGTCAAAGGTTTTCTATAAGACATGACATCACATGTTATACCAAGAGTCGTTTTAAAGTCTCGGTGACAAAGAGTGAGAAAGGCCATTAATCATCATGACTTGTTCCTCTGTGTCACACATTGTTCATGTTTGTCAGGGCTTGTTTGAGGGAAACAGATGTTCTGCATTAGGGCTGATTACTGAAATGTCGACATACTCAAACAAGTGTTCTCTCGTTCTCTGTCAACCCTGAAAAAAAGATTTTACATCAATAAAACAAGTACACAGATCTTTGTTGGTAGAATCTGTCGTTTAGCATTTTAATTTCTACATTTCACATCAGTAATTGTGTGTATGGATCTCAAATGAGAACACAGATGCACATCGGCTGTTTGGTGAAGACTATGCAGTTTGATAGGTTTTAGTAATTCAATAGAAAACCAATCCAATTTCTCAGTTTCTGTATGCATTATATCATGAATAATTTATAAAGTCAGTGTTCTCAGCACTGAAGAGGAAACCCCCCTGTCCCTGTTGGAGTCAGTCAGAGCATTTCCATAGAGAGCCACTTTGCATCAGCAGCACCATGCTCCAGTGCTCTGGGAGAGTTTATAGTCCTGAGAGTTGAACACTGGATGACTGACAGCTGTCCTTCATGACAACAGAAGACACAGAAATCCTCCTCATCAAAAACATGACTTTGATCTCCGTCCTCATCTGGACTCTCCTCTGCTGCTGCTTCACAGGTAAAGTCCAGAGAATCAAACTCCTCTCCTCTATCAACATCCGTCCCTCTGAAATGAAGACGACTAAACCGTGACGCTGCTTTATGTTTTTGTCTCTGTATCCTCAGAGTCCAGAGGCCAGGTCACAGTGACTCAGCCTGGAGCAGTGAGCTCTGCTCTGGGAGGCTCCGTCTCCATCAGCTGTAGGACCAGTCAGAATGTTTATGGTGGGAGCTATCTACACTGGTACCAACAGAGAGATGGAGAAACTCCTAAACTGCTCATTTACTATACTAGCACTCGACAATCAGGGATTCCAGGTCGTTTTACAGGCAGTGGATCAAACTCTGACTTCACTCTGACCATCAGTGGAGTCCAGACTGAAGATGCAGCAGTTTACTACTGTCAGAGTTATCACTATATCAACAGTCAGTATGTGTTCACACAGTGAAAAAGCGTCGTACAAAAACCTCCCTCAGTCAGACTGAACAGAAACTGAACTGACTGCTGCAGCTGGAAGCTACTGCAGAGACTGATACACTTCACTGAGGACACACACACACACACACACACACACACACACACACACACACACACACACACACACACGACCTGATTCAAGTTGCCACAACAAACGGGAGAGACATTATTTTAATTTATGTATGGGCTGTGAATATTACTAAAGTCAGTTTGTGTGATGTGCATGAGTGGAAAATATGTGTGTAAAGGTTGATAGGATCAGAGTAGAGAACTACAGCAGACGGGAGAGGAGCAAAGCTGCAGCCAGGGGTGGTTCTACATTGAATAACATCTAGGGCGAGACCCCCTTCGAGCCCCCCCCCCCCCCCCCCCCAAAAGATATTTTTCTTTTATTATAACAACATAAGTGAAAGAGAAAATTATATTTCTCAATTGCAAAAATCCTTCATTAGAACATTTGAAAAACACTTGAGAATCCATTTATTTAACTATTGCAATTACAACAGGAAACACTTTAATGTGCACAATCTCCACCTCCAACATTGACAAAAGACAATGAACACAATTCTGCACAAAATATGACAGTATAAGTTATCTGAACTTAAAATAAATATACACTTTAGACATAAATGTGCCAAAAATATATACAATCATAAAAAAATTAACAAGAGCAGAGAGCAACAATAATATAAAATATTAAGAATAATATACAAATAAAATATAGAAATATTCTAAATAGCAAAAATCCTTCATCACACAAATGTGAAGACACACTAAAGAGACTCTAATTATTACACTATAGCACTAAGAACAGAAAACACAAACTAAAACTACAACCTGACCTCTCTGGCCTTCCTTGATGCAAAATCATCAATGATGTCATCGTATGAAATCTGCTCCCCTATTGAGTGATTGATATCGAAGACGGCAAGGCCAGTGATCCATTCCTGGGACATGGTTGACCTCAGGTACGACTTGATCAACTTTAGCTCAGAAAAGCTCCTCTCTGCTTAAGCCACAGTTACTGACAGGTAAGGACTGGGTCCAAATATCCACCCTGGCATTTTGGCCCAGACCGGCCCACCACATAAGAACACAAATACCCCCCGTCCTTTCGCTCCCTCTTGAAATCATTATATATATATATATATATATATATATATATATATATATATATATAATGATTTCAAGAGGCCCTGTGCTTTAATTTGAAGAGGTCTATCATGACTTTTTGTCTGCCAATACAGATAGAAAAGCTACAATTCTCATTAAGAATGTTTGCATGATGTGCAACGTTTATATAGTCTGGTCCTACCAGACTCTGGTACATTTCATCTGTACAGAGAGTCTGGCCACTCTCCATTGACGAGTGTTAACTTCCTTGAAGGTGGGTACTCTGTTGAAGTTTAAAACTATTGGATCTGCCCAGAGCCACTCAGGATCTGCCATAACCAATCGCTAACGTTTGGTCGTGACGTCGGCTTAGCATCGCTAGCATTAGCCTTAGCCAACTCCTTCACCACTAACGGAACGAGCTGGAAAATCAAACTTTTCCCGAACCCTGAGGGAGGAGGGCCACAACATCATGGCCACCAACACAACTCAGCAAACATTGTTCTTCCTCTGGCTTTAACTTGTGGATATTCAGCAGCGTTGCCACAACGGACCGAATGGCTTCGCTCGCATCTTTCTCCGCCGCAACTTTTGTGCACGTCCTCAACGTCATCGTTCTCAGCCACTCCCTCTGTTCGCTGATTGGAACTGCAAAAACTTGAGTCGAGAAAACCCAAGAATATACCGCAGACACAGACGGAGTACCGAAGCGAAATGAAAATTGAGTGGAACTACATAGGAGGGCGGAGCCAGGCTAACGTTTATATAGGCTACTAATACAATCACACAGTAAAGCATGCCTACGTCTTTTATTGTTGTAGTGTTATCATCAACAGTTTGTCCACCACTCAGTTTTTGGCTCAGTTTTATCAAGGGGCAAAGGGTTTTAAGGAGAGTTGTGCTTACCGCAGGTTCTACCATCACTCCCTCATCTCTGTCCCTCTCCT
>CM042330.1:4426308-4493808 GCA_023566125.1 Zingel zingel
GCTCCAAAACTTTGGAATGGACTATCTCTGCACATTAGACAGGCCTCCTCTCTGTCTAATTTTAAAATTCTTCTTAAAACCCACCTTTTCTTTGGCTTTTAACACCAGGTTGAGTGTTGATCTTATGTGTATACTTGTATATTTTTATTGTGTGCGGGTAGTGAATTTTAGTTTTTATTTATTCTAATTATTTCTGTTTTATCTTTTTGTGCAGCACTTTGGAAACCTTGTGTTTGTTAAAATCGTGCTATATAACTAAAGTGGATTGGATTGGATATATGCAAAAACATTTTCTCTTACATGCAGCTCAAAAACCCAACAAATACACTGAGACCAAAAATGAATTCTTCACTTTGGAAACAGCAAAATAATGTCTTCACAACGTCCATCCATTAGCTGTTGTTGAGCTTCCAATCATATCACATCATCTTCCTCAGCAGATGTTTTTGAAATGTAGATTTTCAAATTCATATTCCTCTGAGCATTTGTGTGAGACTTCTCGTCCACGTCGGCTTAAAAGGTCAAATATTCCATGAGAACTGGGTGAGCCCTGTCAGCTGTTTCTTTACAATAACAGACATGAAAACAGCTGATTTGATGAAAAGGTATTTATTGTGATGACATCATCAAAAGTACAACAAGCTACAAAAATATCAATGAAACGTGTAATTAGACAGAGAGAGAGAGAGAGAGAGAGAGAGAAAGAGTAGCAGAGAGCAGACTGAGATCAGTATCAGAGTGAAACCAGTAGCAGAGTCCCAGTGAGTCAGGTCAGGACTGGGAACACTGGTCTCTCCTCAGTGTCTCTGAGAGAGGAGTCTGGGAGCCCTGGGTGGCCTCACAGGTCACAGAGCCCACCTTCCTCCACTGGTCTGCAGGGAGCCTCAGGGTGCTGCTCCAGCTGTAGTGGCCGTCCTTCCCCAGCACCCCGGGGCTCCTGCTCTCCTCCCAGCTGCTGCTGCTGCTGCCGTCCACCTTCCAGGCCAGACTCCAGTCTGAGGGGAAGCCCTTGTTGGCCAGGCACATGAGCGTGGCCTTCCCCTTCAGCAGCTCCTCACTGGAGGGGGGCAGCACCGTCAGGGTGGGGACGGCTCGACCCACTGCAGAGAGAGAGATTAATAAAGTTGATATGAGGTCAACTAAACTCTAGCCTGTTGGCTGCAGCAGAGGAGGCTACTAGTTCTGCTGGTCTTCATCAGATTGGATCAGACTCCTCTTAAAATGTTTCACTTCCCTCTCGGAGCTCAGTAACCATGGCAACAGACAGGCATCACTGCTGAACCGTGACAACAGACAGGTTTCAGTACTGAAGATAAAAAGTTAAAACTGGCTCTCTTTCACTAAACTTTCAGAGTTTAATAGTTCAAAATAATACACATAATATGGAGATTGTGAGGCTTTTACTGCTCTACTTGTCCTAAACGAAAACCTCATTAATGATATTTCTTTGTTCTGTTCATGTAAGCAGGAATCATCACTGAACAGTCAGGCTTCATTAATGAAGACTTCTAAATGAATATTGTTAACTACTGACTTACTTTTTCAAACTCGTGAAATTCTCATAAAAATATGTTCAATATCTTCAAAATCATTATTCTGGGAGAAAGATGGAGTAATACTTCTTCACATCAAACACTGAACCAAAGATTATCAGCAGAGTTCTTGAGCCAGAATATAAAAACTTTAACTTTTACAAATATTTTCTTCAGACAGAGTAATGAGTAGTTTTCTACAACGAACTGACTTTAGAAAGTTAAAGTTTTAGAGCAACAAGATCATTCATTGTGGTGGTTGTTAGTCGGGTTAACGACGCTGTAAAGCCATTAAGAATTGCTGCAAATAGATGACATTTTAAATATCTGACAAAATGTTGTAGTAAGCTCTACAATTATGAAGTTCAAATAGGATATATATACACATGTTGGTTGTTAAAGGAGTCAAATGTACTTACAGTTAACATTCAGTCTGGTTCCTCCACCAAAAGTCCACCACAGTGATACAAAGTCATTGAGCCGCCGTACAAAAACCTCTCACTGTAGAGAGACACGGCTCTCTGACTTTGACACAAACAAACTCACCAAAATGAGATTTGTAAAATCTTTTCTGATGAAAAGAAAACTGACAATAACACACTGCTGCAGATTCATAGAAAACATGCTTTTTATTCATACTGATTTCAAATTAAGTGTATATTTTTTGTTTATATCTACTATTTTCAATTACAGAAGAAATTAGATTACTTTTGTTGTCCACCTCAGTGGGACTTTGTCTTTGGCTTTTCCCAGAGTACAGCAAATGTTCATACAATGCACATAACACAGCACACCATTAAAAACATACAGACAATGCAAAATACAATATAAAATAGTGCAAAAGGGAAGGTGGCAGCAAATAAGTCTCATAAAAAAATACAAGAGATCAAATCTTAAAAAATAACAAGTGATCTCTGATGCAGTCATTCTGTGTTCAATGGCTGTATGGCATAGGGAATAAAGACTTCTTTTATATGTTCCAGCTGGTCCTGGGAAGCCTAAATCTAACATTTAAAAGATTGGTCAAAAAGTCAAAGTGTTACTGAAAGATCCTAATCAATACTCTGATGAAGTGATTGATCCATTGATGAACAGCATCATCAGAGTAATCCAAGTCCCTGTTGGAGTCAGTCAGAGCATTTCCATAGAGAGCCACTTTGCATCAGCAGCACCATGCTCCAGTGCTCTGGGAGAGTTTATAGTCCTGAGAGTTGAACACTGGATGACTGACAGCTGTCCTTCATGACAACAGAAGACACAGAAATCCTCCTCATCAAAAACATGACTTTGATCTCCGTCCTCATCTGGACTCTCCTCTGCTGCTGCTTCACAGGTAAAGTCCAGAGAATCAAACTCCTCTCCTCTATCAACATCCGTCCCTCTGAAATGAAGACGACTAAACCGTGACGCTGCTTTATGTTTTTGTCTCTGTATCCTCAGAGTCCAGAGGCCAGGTCACAGTGACTCAGCCTGGAGCAGTGAGCTCTGCTCTGGGAGGCTCCGTCTCCATCAGCTGTAGGACCAGTCAGGATGTTTATGTTTGGAGCAGCGGCACCAAAGGTTTATCCTGGTACCAACAGAGAGATGGAGAAACTCCTAAACTACTCATTTACTATGCTACTGAGCGACAATCAGGGATTCCAGGTCGTTTTACAGGCAGTGGATCAAACTCTGACTTCACTCTGACCATCAGTGGAGTCCAGACTGAAGATGCAGCAGTTTACTACTGTCAGAGTTATCACTATATCAACAGTCAGCGTGTGTTCACACAGTGAAAAAGCGTCGTACAAAAACCTCCCTCAGTCAGACTGAACAGAAACTGAACTGACTGCTGCAGCTGGAAGCTACTGCAGAGACTGATACACTTCACTGAGGACACACACACACACACACACACACACACACACACACACACACACATAGTGCGTCTCACTATGTTTGTGGGGACCCATCATTGACATAATGCATTCCCTAGCCCCTTACCCTAACCTTAACCATCACAACTAAATGCCTAACCTTAACCCTTACCCTCACCCTAACCATAACCTAATTCTATCCCTAATCCTAAAACCAAGTCTTAACCCTCAAACAGCCCTTTAACCTTGTGGGTTCCAGCATTTTGGCCCCACAAAGCTGTCGGGACCCCACAAGTATACTTTATTCCTGTTTTTTTGACCCCGCGAATGTAGTTAAACAAGGACACACACACACACACACACACACACACACACACACACACACACACACACTTCTTTTTCACCATGAATTTCCTTCATCACCACTATAAATAGCGCTTTTCATTTTGGAAGCAAGGGAAGATTCTTATAAAACACTTCAAATAGATTTTTAATAAAACATTAAAGCAACACACAATTAAAAAATGCTAAACTCCAAAAGCCACACTAAACCGTTTGTTCCCTATCAGAGGTTTTCACAGTGTCCACTTAAGTCCAACTGGAGAGACTCCCAAAGATCAAAACTCCTGACTTCAAAGCCACAGTCAACTTCACTTATAAGTCTGTAGTGAGAAAAAAAAAATAGAAACCTGATCGAGGCTTTTAGGACCTCCTCGTTATATAAGCCTGTATAATCTCATTGATATTGGAGGGTGCCTGACCATGTAGGGCTCTAAAACTGATAACAGGTATCTTGAAATTGATTCTTAATTTACTCGGGAGCCAGTGAAAAAATCGAGACAGATGTGATATGCTATCTCTTCAAGGACCTGGTAAAAAGCCTCTGAACAACCCTCTGGACCCGTTGTTAGTGGCTCATGGACATGAAAGACAAGTAGAAATGGAGTAACAACAGTCTAAATAGATGAAAGAAACGTATAAATGATCATCCTCATCTTAGCTCGAGGCATAGTGGGCCAAAGTTTAACAATGAATAAGACAAAAGTCAACAAGGTCAGCAGAATCATAGGACAACTGTAATAATTGAAATGTAATAATGAATAGGAAATGCATTTCAAGCATCTTTTCAGAGTGACACCACCGTCAAACAGCCTGTATGCCGATGATATCTCAATCATACATGACAAAACATGTTCTCTTCTTTATGGCCATCATGTGATCAGTAATTAAAGCAACTCTTCTGTCTGTCTGTTCTTCCCTTTTCAATTTTCAAAAAGTATCAATTATAGACATTGGAGTTCACCTTTTTACCAAACTGAAATTAAGTATTTAAATTAAAGTAGATTCCCTGGCTAAAAGAAATAAAGTATGGTGCAACAGAATCCATTGTCTCAATCATCCACTAAATGATTATCTGCAGAATGAATAAATATTACCACAACCAATTTCCTGGTATGAATCCTGTCATCCCAAACTCAAGAGTGCATTGAATAGATATCTGGCACCTCGTTAACCACCTGTAGTAAAAAACTAACTATAGATGTAAAAATACCCACAAACAGAATCGACTTTCTGTACTTGCTTGGTGGAAACTAAATGAAGTTTGTACGATTCATCCGTAGCCCATTATGTAGTGAAACATTGAATTAGTCAAAGTAAAAGGGGAAACAGCATGACATGTTGAGGACAGCTACAGTTCACTGACTCTGTGTGTTTGCATATGTGTCCTGCCTCTCTGCTCCCAGCCGTTAAGAGGCCAGTGTTGATCAGTGACTGTCCAGGACTTTCAGAGCTACTGACACGCCGGCAGCACGATGATGATGTCACTGATTCTACTGCTGGCCACCCTGGGGCTCCTTGTTCAGGGTGAGACTCTCTTCTGAAAACTTTGCTTCAGGATGCAACCAGGTTCACCTCAATGATGTTCTGCTATGATGGAGAAACACTGGAACAAGCAGCATGTACCTTCTTCCATCTCTTCTCCATGTTAAAGAAATGAGACTCTTCTGTTTGGATGTTGATCTTCTTTCTCCAAGCTGGAATTGTCTCAATAACCCTTCTGCTCTTTTTCATGTTTTCCAGGTTCATCAGGAGAAATCATCCTGACTCAGTCTCCTGGATCTCAGTCTGTTGCTCCAGGACAGTCTGTCTCTATCAGATGTAAAGCCAGTTCGGGAATTAGTAGCTACCTTCACTGGTACCTTCAGAAACCTGGAGAATCTCCTAAACTCTTAATTAGCTATGCTACAACTCGTCAGTCTGGAGTTTCAGGCCGTTTCAGTGGAAGTGGATCTGGAACTGACTTCACTCTGACCATCAGTGGAGTTCAGACTGAAGATGCAGGAGATTATTACTGTCAGCAGAGTAACAGCTACCCGTTCACACAGTGATACAACGTCGTACAAAAACCTCCTCAGCTGGAGAGGAACTGATCTGACTCAACAGCTGCACAGAAACTACTCCACTACATGATGTATTAACATACATTTATAAGTTAGACCACAATAACACTTTCAGCATGAAAACATTTTGTATATTTCTGTTAAATATAGTTTTAGGACTATTTTTGTGCAGTTTGTGGGTTAATATAAGTTTGCTCAAAGTCAGAATCACAACTGTATAATTTCAGCTCTTTTACCAATATAGTCTAAGTATCAAATCAAATAATAAATCAATTTAAATGTAGGTAAAAATAGCTAATACATGCTTAATTTGTACTTTTTATGTTGCTTTGAAAATTCCAGAAACTTGATATTGTCAAACTCAAAGAAAAAGAATTTCAGCTTTTTTTTTTAAAAAAAAAAGATTCCAACTTTTTTTTTTTACTGAATTTTTAAATTTTAACAAAAAGTGACACCACATATTGAACAAAGTGAACACAGCATGGTGGAACTGATATGTCACTTCCCCTCAAGTCCCCTATACACCCCCAAACCAACCCAGTACAGGTCCACAATGGGGACAGACAACACAGACCCATGCACACTGACAGACACACAGCAGTAAGGACACACAGCATCCAAAATATAAAGGTATAAAAGATAGACAAATTAAAAGAGATAGAGAGGATAGAAAACAAAAAGGGGGGGGGGGGGGGGGGGGGGGGCAGCTGGCGTCAAATGCAGCAGTTCAGAAGGAGCTCAGTCAAAGAATTTCAGCTTTTAACAAAACTTTCATTTCATCTTGTTATAAATTATGAAGTCTACTTGATGCATTGTATTAAACTCAAATATCAACGACACTATGCAGTTCATCACTCAAACAGTCTGAGTGTGTTGTAGTTAATTAGATAGACTTGACAACTATGACACAGCACTATTCAGTACAGAGTAAGACAGTACAATTATTTCTTTTCCAAAATCTTCACATAGATTATTAAAAACCTAATGATCTGACCCTGAGACAAACTCAGATATAAGATGCTGATCATTACCTACTTCACAAATGAAATGCAATCAATTCTTCTCAAACGTAGCTTACTAAGATTCTTTATACTTTCTGGACATTTCTAAAAAGCTTTCAACATGAGAGTTATAGTAGTCTATAGACACACCAAGAAACAATTCAACATAGTAAACACTTCATTTATTAGATACATAGTACATCTGAATTTCCTATATATTATAAATATATATTCCTAAATATTGAAATAATCAGCTTTCCTACAAAACCAAATTTTAAATGACTCCAATGAAGCAGTTTCTGAAGTCACATGAGCTTTAAAGAATTTGGAATAAATGATGGATCTACTTCTATCTTGTCTGGGTCACATTAATGATTCTCTGATTAGTTTTGTGTCTTCAAAATGTATTAAACATGTTATTATATTACCTTATAGTTTCTTTCTCGAGATATTTCCAGTCAGTTTTACATTAAACTCAGTTGAGTTTAACATTTCTAGATTTATGGAACTATGAAGACAGAGATATCTGTTTCTTTTACAATAACAGACATGGAAACAACTGATTTGATGAAAAGAACTTTATTGTGTTAAAATAATCAAAATTAAAACATGCAACACACTTTATCAATGAAACTTGTAATTAGACAGTGAGTGAGGGAAAGAGATAAACAGAGAGAGAGTTCCAGACTGAGATCAGTATCAGAGTGAAACCAGTAGCAGAGTCCCAGTGAGTCAGGTCAGGACTGGGAACACTGGTCTCTCCTCAGTGTCTCTGAGAGAGGAGTCTGGGAGCCCTGGGTGGCCTCACAGGTCACAGAGCCCACCTTCCTCCACTGGTCTGCAGGGAGCCTCAGGGTGCTGCTCCAGCTGTAGTGGCCGTCCTTCCCCAGCACCCCGGGGCTCCTGCTCTCCTCCCAGCTGCTGCTGCTGCTGCCGTCCACCTTCCAGGCCAGGCTCCAGTCTGAGGGGAAGCCCTTGTTGGCCAGGCACATGAGCGTGGCCTTCCCCTTCAGCAGCTCCTCACTGGAGGGGGGCAGCACCGTCAGGGTGGGGACGGCTCGACCCACTGCAGAGAGAGAGATTAATAAAGTTGATATGAGGTCAACTAAACTCTAGCCTGTTGGCTGCAGCAGAGGAGGCTACTAGTTCTGCTGGTCTTCCTCAGATTGGATCAGACTCCTCTTAAAATGTTTCACTTCCCTCTCGGAGCTCAGTAACCATGGCAACAGACAGGCATCACTGCTGAACCGTGACAACAGACAGGTTTCAGTACTGAAGATAAAAAGTTAAAACTGGCTCTCTTTCACTAAACTTTCAGAGTTTAATAGTTCAAAATAATACACATAAGATGGAGATTGTGAGGCTTTTACTGTTTGAACTTTCTTACACATTTCTTGTCCTAAACGAAAACCTCATTAATGATATTTCTTTGTTCTGTTCATGTAAGCAGGAATCATCACTGAACAGTCAGGCTTCATTAATGAAGACTTCTAAATGAATATTGTTAACTACTGACTTACTTTTTCAAACTCGTGAAATTCTCATAAAAATATGTTGAATATCTTCAAAATTATTATTCTGGGAGAAAGATGGAGTAATACTTCTTCACATCAAACACTGAACCAAAGATTATCAGCAGAGTTCTTGAGCCAGAATATAAAAACTTTAACTTTTACAAATATTTTCTTCAGACAGAGTAATGAGTAGTTTTCTACAACGAACTGACTTTAGAAAGTTAAAGTTTTAGAGCAACAAGATCATTCATTGTGGTGGTTGTTAGTCGGGTTAACGACGCTGTAAAGCCATTAAGAATTGCTGCAAATAGATGACATTTTAAATATCTGACAAAATGTTGTAGTAAGCTCTACAATTATGAAGTTCAAATAGGATATATATACACATGTTGGTTGTTAAAGGAGTCAAATGTACTTACAGTTAACATCCAGTCTGGTTCCTCCACCAAAAGTCAACCACAGTGATACAAAGTCATTGAGCCGCCGTACAAAAACCTCTCACTGTAGAGAGACACGGCTCTCTGACTTTGACACAAACAAACTCACCAAAATGAGGCTGTTTGTAAATTCTTGTCAAATAAAAAGAAAACTGACAATAACACAGTGCTGCAGATTCATAGAAAACATGCTTTTTATTCATACTGATTTCAAATTAAGTGTATATATTTTTTGTTTATATCTACTATTTTCAATTACAGAAGAAATTAGATTACTTTTGTTGTCCACCTCAGTGGAAATTTGTCTTTGGCTTTTCCCAGAGTACAGCAAATGTTCATACAATGCACATAACACAGCACACCATTAAAAACATACAGACAATGCAAAATACAATATAAAATAGTGCAAAAGGGAAGGTGGCAGTAAATAAGTCTCATAAAAAATACAAGAGATCAAATCTTAAAAAATAACAAGTGATCTCTGATGCAGTCATTCTGTGTTCAATGGCTGTATGGCATAGGGGATAAAGACTTCTTTTATATGTTCCAGCTGGTCCTGGGAAGCCTAAATCTAACATTTGAAGATTTGTCAAGAAGTCAAAGTGTTACTGAAAGATCCTAATCAATACTCTGATAAAGTGATTGATCCATTGATGAACAGCATCATCAGAGTAATCCAAGTCCCTGTTGGAGTCAGTCAGAGCATTTCCATAGAGAGCCACTTTGCATCAGCAGCACCATGCTCCAGTGCTCTGGGAGAGTTTATAGTCCTGAGAGTTGAACACTGGATGACTGACAGCTGTCCTTCATGACAACAGAAGACACAGAAATCCTCCTCATCAAAAACATGACTTTGATCTCCGTCCTCATCTGGACTCTCTGCTGCTGCTTCACAGGTAAAGTCCAGAGAATCAAACTCCTCTCCTCTATCAACATCCGTCCCTCTGAAATGAAGACGACTAAACCGTGACGCTGCTTTATGTTTTTGTCTCTGTATCCTCAGAGTCCAGAGGCCAGGTCACAGTGACTCAGCCTGGAGCAGTGAGCTCTGCTCTGGGAGGCTCCGTCTCCATCAGCTGTAGGACCAGTCAGAATGTTTATGTTTCGGGCAGCTACAAAGGTTTAGCCTGGTACCAACAGAGAGATGGAGAAACTCCTAAACTTCTCATTTACTTTATTAGCACTCGCCAATCAGGGATTCCAGATCGTTTTACAGGCAGTGGATCAAACTCTGACTTCACTCTGACCATCAGTGGAGTCCAGACTGAAGATGCAGCAGTTTACTACTGTCAGAGTTTTCATGTTATCAACAGTCAGAATGTGTTCACACAGTGAAAAAGCGTCGTACAAAAACCTCCCTCAGTCAGACTGAACAGAAACTGAACTGACTGCTGCAGCTGGAAGCTACTGCAGAGACTGATACACTTCACTGAGGACACACACACACACACACACACACACACACACACACACACACACACACACACACACACACACAGTAAGACTATAAGATAAGATAAACTTTTTGTTCCACAATGTGTGTGAAAAACATCCATAGATGTTATAGAACAAACATCACAGCAGGGTTCCTAAAGCACTAATCCCTTTAAGTAAATCATTTAATTGTAGTAAAACCAAAGAGATCCTCCCAGTCCTTCTTGACCTAGACATTAGTCTATCTGCTATTTAAAAGCTTTATTGACACAGGGACAAATTAATGTTTACATCTATTTACATCATCTCCTCAGTTTGTCATCACACCATTTTACAACCTTTGAATCTCTGAAAGGTATTTAGATAGATCACTGTCCTTTTTCATTAAAACTAGGATGGCAGTATCATCACAACATGTAATGATATAGTTGTTGGGATTATATCATCTATACTCATCTGTGTAAAGGGTAAACAGGACAGGTGAACTGACCAGCCCTGGGGGGCTCTGGTGCTTAAAGTTCTCCACTCTGAGAGAGTACCATTAACACTGACCTGCTGTTTACCATTCATTAGAAACCAGTGGTACCACCTAATAATGAGGGATGAACATTAAGGTCATTCATCTTTTTAATGAATAGGTGTTGCTGTACCGTATTAATTGCTGAACTGACATCTACAAATAAAACACGTTCATATGAGGTAGGGTCCTCTAAATGCTTAGATATCAAATGTACCATGGCAGTGACTGCGTCATCTCTACCTCTTTTGCCCCTAAATGCAAACTGATAAGGATCTAATGAGGAAATGACATCTGTTTTCAATAGGTTGGTAATGATTTTCTCAAAACAACTGGGCGGTTTTCATTATAATCCTTACAGCATACCTTTTTAGGAACAGGAATGATAATAGAGATTTTCCAACTGCAAGGAACAACATGTGAGTCCAGAGACTTTTGGTAAATAGGACACAAGGCTTCTGCCAGCTCTACGCTGCATCATTTCAGCAGAGACCCAGAAATGCCGTCTGGTCCAGCGGCCTTCCTAGGGCAGGTGGGTGAGAAAAGACTCTGTACCACATGCTGGTCAACAGTGATTTTTGGGGGATTCAGTGCAGGTAATGAGTCTAGAGCCTCTATTTTATCCTACTACAACTCAGCTAATCAAAACCTTTCATAAAAGTTGCACCTCTAAAGCCCGACATGTACACTGAGACCAAAAGTTCAGTCTTGTCTTTGGAAACAGCAAAACAATCTCTTTACAACCTTCATCCAGTAGTTTTTTAGCTTTCAATAATATCACATGATCTTCCTCAGCAGATGTTTGTAAAAATGTTGATTTTCAAATTCCCATTCCTCTGAGCATTTGTGTAAGACTTATTGTCAACGTCGCTTAAAAGTTAAAATATTCCATGAGAACTGGGTGAACTCCGTCTGCTGAGGAAGATCAAGTAATCAGGTCCAAAGCTCCAGAACAGCTACTGAATGGACCTTATGGTGAAATGGTTTTGATATCAAACATGAACTTTCATTCTCAACTTTTCAGTCAACACGGACGAGAAGTTTTTTAAAATGCAGCATGAAGAACTTCAAAGAACTCACATTACTGCTCACAGCTGTAACTACATGGACTTGAGACAAAGAAATCTTTCTAACTGGAAGTGAAGATGACTTCCATGTTTTCTGGCTCTGCCCACATGTCCAAAACTTCTGGGTGGAGTTTTTTGAGCATGTTATCTGAGATCATTGGCCTCAGCCAGTGCTGTAGTCAAGACCACCTAAATCGAGACCAAGTTTGTATCAAGACCGAGACAACACCAAGACTTTGAGGGGTTGAGACCGAGTCAAGACCAAGACCAGACCAGTGCGAGTCCCACACTGCGTGACACGAAAAAATGTGGGAAATGCTAACCATAGGCACTCCTCTAATTAATCTGAAAGATCCCCATATAAAAACAAGAGCCCCTTACCCAACAATAAGATTGTTCTTCAATCACCTCTTTAATTGCCATAAGTGTATCTTGAGAAATGCCATAATAAAATAATCAAAAGGCAGTTATGGTCTTGACTGGTCTTAAAATAAAACCCAGAGTCCTCTTTATCTGAGACGAGATCGTGTAAACCTGCAGTCGATTCGAGACGAGACTGAAACCTTCAAAAAAGAATATATTAATATTCATATCACTAATCATTATAAAAAAACTGGAAAGACAGAACAACACTGTCCACAAGTCACATGATCAGTTTACTACCAGACTTTTCAAAATCCACTCCATGTGAATATGTAAATATGTAGGTCCATGCTCTCAGCACTGAGGGGGAAACAGCATGACATGTTGAGGACAGCTACAGTTCACTGACTCTGTGTGTTTGCATATGTGTCCTGCCTCTCTGCTCCCAGCCGTTAAGAGGCCAGTGTTGATCAGTGACTGTCCAGGACTTTCAGAGCCACTGACACGCCGGCAGCACGATGATGATGTCACCGATTCTACTGCTGGCCACCCTGGGGCTCCTTGTTCAGGGTGAGACTCTCTTCTGAAAACTTTGCTTCAGGATGCAACCAGGTTCACCTCAGTGATGCTCTGCTATGATGGAGAAACACTGGAACAAGCAGCATTTACCTTCTTCCATCTCTTCTCCATGTTAAAGAAATGAGACTCTTCTGTTTGGATGTTGATCTTCTTTCTCCAAGCTGGATTTGTCTCAATAACCCTTCTGCTCTTTTTCATGTTTTCCAGGTTCATCAGGAGAAATCATCCTGACTCAGTCTCCTGCTCAGTCTGTTGCTCCAGGACAGTCTGTCTCTATCAGATGTAAAGCTAGTTCAACTGTTAGTACAAGCGTACTCAGCTGGTACCTTCAGAAACCTGGAGAAGCTCCTAAACTCCTGATTTATTCAACTTCAACCCTTCATACTGGAGTTTCAGATCGTTTCAGTGGAAGTGGATCAAACACTGACTACACTCTGTCCATCAGACTGAAGATGCAGCAGTTTACTACTGTCAGCAATATCAAAGCTATCCAGTCACACAGTGATACAACGTTGTACAAAAACCTCACTCAGCTGGAGAGGAACTGATCTGACTCAACAGCTGCACTGAAGCTAAAACACAAGTTTGACTTAACAAAAATATATTTAATAATATTTGAATTTGAACACTTTAACACTGAATATACTTCTATCTAACTACAAGTTATACTTTACCGTCTTTCATTAAAACAGGGTTTGACATTCTGCTGCACATCAGAGCTAACTTCTTTTAAAGTATAATTTCAATTCTTTGATAAGTTTAATCCAGAGTATGATAACACATGAACACTAAAACTGTAAATAAGATTTGATTATTTCATATCTAACCAGATTTCATAGACACTCAAACTTATTACTACTCTTAGTTGAACTACATTACAACATTTAATTTAATTCATGTTGTAAAGTTACTCATCACATCTATGACATTTTTGTCATTTTGTGTTTTGTACTTTTAGTGAACAAATGTATTTTATGATTGAAACCAAAAATAGTTCATGGAGTATGTAAATCAGAAACGTTTAAATTAATTCCTTTTGTCGTCTCTTTATTTGTCTTCATGGACCTTCAGCAGAAACACAATGAAAAAGTTTCCAGAGTATGAACTGAAGATCAGTTATTTTATTTCTCTCTTTGCTGATGATATTGTGCTTTTTATTTCAGATTTAGCAAATATTGTTCAGACTTTTGTATTTTTTTATAATAATAGACAATTTTTTAGAGACACTTAAAGCAATTACAATATAACAGTCCTTACTTTAAACACACTTCAGTAATAAGAGATGATTGGATGATGTATCATTGAAATGTTCTGACCATGACTTTTGATCCAAAGGTTTATTATTACAGACATTGTTTTGTATAATCCTAAACTGTCTTTCTGCAGTCATCATTAGAGAGTTTACAACATCTTTGTTGGATCAGTTTGTCCTCAGGAATTCAAAAAGTCACTAACACACTTAACCCTTGTGTTGTCACCGGGATTTTGTATTGGCCTGGCGTTGAGCTTCCGTGTGTCAGATGGTTTTTCAGCTCCACCAGTCACTCACTCACACATTGTTTCACTTCCCTTTAAGAAGCCTCTCATGTAAATCAGCACAGAGAGAATCATCTACACAATGACCCGAAATATATCAAACTATACACTGGAAATAAAATGTCAAATATTTCACAAATTATAAAACCCTAACCATACATTACTTTAGAGTATTAATATTTATTGGAAACAAATACAAATAATCAACTGACAACAATGAAATGTTCTTCATGTGGATTTCAGTCATTATTGAGAAAACTGTTCAAAAGATTTCAAACACAATTTGCAACAATATATGACATTATATTCATAGTGTAACATTAAAGACTAAACTTTACAAACATCTAAAAGTTGAATTTAAGTTTGAGTTCATCATCAAGTTATTTAAATTGAGAGAAATGTATATTGAAGCTGCTCTGAGTCTCCATGATAAAGGAGGATGAATAAAAACATAAATACACATACCACAGTGATACAAAGTCATTGAGCTGCCGTACAAAAACCTCTCACTGTAGAGAGACACGGCTCTCTGACTTTGACACGAACAAAAAAAAAAAAAACACAGTGCTGCAGATTTCCAGTAAGCATGTTTTGATATATAATACATGTATATGATCTCTTCTCTTGCAATCAATTTAAATAAGACACCAGACAGTAGATTAGATTGACTTTATTGTCCACCTCAGTGGAAGTTTGTGTTTGTCACATAACACAGCACACCATTAAAAAATTACACAATAGTGTAAATGGACAGGTAGCAGCAAATAAGTCTTAAAAAAAATACAAGAAAGCAAATCTTATAAAATAACAAGTGTTCCCTGATGGAGTCATTCTGTGTTCAATGACTGTATGGCATAGGGAATAAAATACTTCTTGTAAATATTCCAGCAGGTCCTTGGGACCCTAAATCTAACATTTACTATACTCTGATAAAGTGATTGATCCATTGATAAACAGCATCATCAGAGTAATCCAAGTCCCTTTTGGAGTCAGTCAGAGCATTTCCATAGAGAGCCACTTTGCATCAGCAGCACCATGCTCCAGTGCTCTGGGAGAGTTTATAGTCCTGAGAGTTGAACACTGGATGACTGACAGCTGTCCTTCGTGACAACAGAAGACACAGAAATCCTCCTCATCAAAAACATGACTTTGATCTCCGTCCTCATCTGGACTCTCCTCTGCTGCTGCTTCACAGGTAAAGTCCAGAGAATCAAACTCCTCTCCTCTATCAACATCCGTCCCTCTGAAATGAAGACGACTAAACCGTGACGCTGCTTTCTGTTTTTGTCTCTGTATCCTCAGAGTCCAGAGGCCAGGTCACAGTGACTCAGCCTGGAGCAGTGAGCTCTGCTCTGGGAGGCTCCGTCTCCATCAGCTGTAGGACCAGTCAGGATATTTACAATTCTAACTGTTTAGCCTGGTACCAACAGAGAGATGGAGAAACTCCTAAACTGCTCATTTACTATACTAGCACTCGACAATCAGGGATTCCAGGTCGTTTTACAGGCAGTGGATCAAACTCTGACTTCACTCTGACCATCAGTGGAGTCCAGACTGAAGATGCAGCAGTTTACTACTGTCAGAGTGCACATTACATCAACAGTCAGTGGTTGTTCACACAGTGAAAAAGCGTCGTACAAAAACCTCCCTCAGTCAGACTGAACAGAAACTGAACTGACTGCTGCAGCTGGAAGCTACTGCAGAGACTGATACACTTCACTGAGGACACACACACACACACACACACACACACTCACACACACACACACACACACACACACACACACACACACACACACACACACACACACACACACACACACACACACACACACACACGTAGGACCTGGCTCAAGTGGCAAAAACAAAAGGGACACACACCATGATCAAGTTTTTACAATACCTAATTATTAAAACAAATGAAAACATTAACTTAGCGGAAGAAATCTGTCTCACCGTGAGGGATAACCAAGGTGCTGTGATGCTTAGTGTGAGCAGAGAAACAGCTGAAAGACTGACAACTGGTAAGTAAAAAAAAAGAAAAGTCAGTTACCTTAATACCATTATACATTTGGGTGACAATTATTGAAATGATTGAGATCTGTTTTTTTCAGACAGCAGATATGCCAGTGACATACTGGAGCAGGTTAGAGCTGCAGAAAACAATCAAGGTACATTCTGTTTTTACGATGCCAAACATGAATATTAAAATGCATGTAGACCATTCTTTTCAATGTTCTGGATCTCTTTCTCTGCAGTAAACCCACAAATAGCAAGGGTTGTGACCCAACCTCCTGTCTTTCCCACTCCTCAACCTCTATTCACCCAGGGCCCCACCTCTACTCCTACTCCCTAGCCTATAGTCCCCCCCCCCCCACACTCCAGATCCGCTGCTACTCTCAGTTCTTTTAAATCAAGGCTGAAGACCTTTCTTTTTGATGTTGCCTTTCTTTAAATAATTGTTAATTTATTATGCTGAAGTTGCATTGTTGAAACTGTATGAAAATCTATATAAGCATATAAAGAGAAATTAAAAAGTAAGACCGGTGGGACCGGCCCGTTCTGGGAACAGCAAGGATTGCTGGTGGATTAAGTGTATAGAGCAACATTGTCCCATACTAGCACCATAAAATCTCGTATTTTATCTGCTTTTATATTTTTAACTGTTTTTAACTGCTCTTTAATGTTTAATTTCTTATACTGCACTGTAACTTTTATCCTTGTATTTCAATCGTTCTTATGTAAAGCACTTTGAATTGCCCTGTTGCAGAACTGTGCTATACAAATAAAGCTGCCTTGCCACTTAGCACACAAGCATGGTGTCAAACGACGACAGAACACGAGCAACATCACAAGTACTAATAAAAGTAACTAAATTGCGTCTGGGCTCCAATTATTCAATACTGAAATGGTATTCTCTCCCTTGTTCAGCCTAGCTACGTCCCGCACCCCCCCCCCCCCCACACTCGAAACCATCAGTTGCAAGCACCTCTGACCCCAAAGTCTATCAGTTTTTTTTTTTTTTGGTCCATATGCAGTTAATGACCTGCATATTCCACAAAGTAGAGGAACTTTCTGTTTTTCCAAATGTCCGTTTGTGCTTAGAAAATCGAACTGATGAGCGTTACACTGACCCAAGACAACAAAGATATGCTCGGGGCAACAGTGAACAGCAGACAGGTAATGGTGAGGGAATGCTTGTGGTTCTGAAAACAGCTGCATGTATCAGCCAGAATGTCCATAACAGAGTTGTTAAAAGCTGACATGAAGATACTATTCCTCAGCTTTAGTGTTGTTGGCAGATAGTTCCAGTCTTTGGCTGCAGCAGACTGTAATGACGACAGACCGAAGACAGAATTTGTTTTGGGAACTTTGAACAGAATATGATGAGAAGAACGTGTGTCAACTTATATCACTAATGAAACAAACAGTGGTGGACTCTTAACTCTTTTCACATTGTGATGAACAAAGTTTTACTAGAAACATAAACTCAGAAAAGTGATTTATAAATTTTAAAACCGTTAAAGTGATATGAACTTATGAACTGAGGAGATCAGATTACCACAAGATCTAAAACCACTTCTGTATCAAAGTGCACAGCACAGCAGGTAATTCCCATCTACCTGTTACCTTCTTTAGATCAGACACATTAGATGACAGTGGTGACCATTATTGTTGTGAGAAAAACCCAAAGAATCTGTTGACTTTCTCTCACATTGACTTTGTCAAGGAGAGCAGTAACAGTGGTGCTGACGAGAGTTTGACTTTCATCCTTTCCCACCAGCTCCATACCTGCTGTAGGACACCACAGCTGAACACTGTCAGGCTGCACCGAGCAGATGGGACCTGCATTACATCATCTCATCAGTTCTTTCTAAAAGAATCATCTCATGGAAATGCTACAGAGGAAAACTCTCTCAGGATTTAATTGATACTGTATATGTTCATTTAAGAAAGGAACACATGACGGGAGACATTCTTCTATCAATAAGCTCGGACGACATTAAGTTGATACATTTGTCTTTATTGTTTTAACATACAGATAATATCAGCATTGCTGCAAGCAACACAAAATGAACTTTCAAATTGTGATGAATCTGTAGAGAGAAAGAAAGAGTAGCAGAGAGCAGACTGAGATCAGTATCAGAGTGAAACCAGTAGCAGAGTCCCAGTGAGTCAGGTCAGGATTGGGAACACTGGTCTCTCCTCAGTGTCTCTGAGAGAGGAGTCTGGGAGCCCTGGGTGGCCTCACAGGTCACAGAGCCCACCTTCCTCCACTGGTCTGCAGGGAGCCTCAGGGTGCTGCTCCAGCTGTAGTGGCCGTCCTTCCCCAGCACCCCGGGGCTCCTGCTCTCCTCCCAGCTGCTGCTGCTGCTGCCGTCCACCTTCCAGGCCAGACTCCAGTCTGAGGGGAAGCCCTTGTTGGCCAGGCACATGAGCGTGGCCTTCCCCTTCAGCAGCTCCTCACTGGAGGGGGGCAGCACCGTCAGGGTGGGACGGACATCACCTAGGAGACACCAATCAGCTTAGAGGACAGGGACCACACAGCTGTCAATCAACCAGCAGACACTTGGACACCTTTACTGTGTGAGAGTTGGTGTTCTCCTTTAAGGAGTTTCTGTCAGATGGTTGTTCTGCTCCACCAGTCACTCACTCACACATTGTTTCACTTCCCTTTAAGAAGCCTCTCATGTAAATCAGCACAGAGAGAATCATCTACACAACGAGCTGATATATATCTAACTATACACTGGAAATAACAAACAAAATTTGCAACAATATGACATTATATTCATAGTGTAACATTAAAGACTAACCTTAACAAACATTTTAAGTAGAATATAAGTTTTGTGTTCATCATCAAGTTATTTAAATTGACAGAAATGTTTATTGAGGCTGCTCTGAGTTAGTCTCCATGATACAGGAGGATGAATTAAAACATGAATACATTTCATCAATAAAATAACATATTTATCTGCCCATCCAAAAATGTAATTTAAAACATTACTTTACAATAATGTATTAACTTTTTTGTGCAGGAACTTACTTCCAAATTCCAGTCTGGTTCCTCCACCAAAAGTCCACCACAGTGATACAAAGTCATTGAGCCTCCGTACAAAAACCTCTCACTGTAGAGAGACACGGCTCTCTGACTTTGTCAGACTGAACTAAAGCTACAAGCCCTCAAGATGCTACTTTACCATTTAAGCTGGAAATAATGACTTTTACTTACAATTACTTCTTGAATTGATGTTGCTAAAGTGAACTTTGAGTCTTAGAGCAAACTTTTGTGGAAATCCATATCCATAAATATTGAAAGGCAACAATTTTTTCCAAGACGGTTGAATATAAAAGAATACAAAGAAAAATAGCTCCTGAAATAAAAAACAGTTGACTTACTTCCAACATCCAGTCTGGTTCCTCCACCGAACGTGTTCCACAGTGATACAAAGTCATTGAGCCGCCGTACAAAAACCTCTCACTGTAGAGAGACACGGCTCTCTGACTTTGACACAAACAAACTCACCAAAATGAGGCTGTTTGTAAAATCTTGTCAGATGAAAAGAAAACTGACAATAACACAGTGCTGCAGATTTCCAGAATACATGTTTTTCATTCATATTGATTTCAAATTAAGTGTATATGTTTTGTTTATACCATCTATTTTCAATTACAGAAGAAATTAGATAAATTTTGTTGTCCACCTCAGTGCAAAGTTGTCTTTGGCTTTTCTTTTTTATTTTTTTTTAAAGAGCTTTATTAAAGTTTTTACAAAATACAATTCATGAACAGTAAGCTACATAGTATATAAAAAACACAGTACAAAAATAACAAAACAAAGCAAAACATAATTCATAACAATAACAAACGTAATCAATGAGATGTACCAGTGCAAAGATGGGCTATTAAAGTGCATTCAGTACAAAGAGACCTTCATAAAGTGCATATCGTAAAGTGCATAGAGTCTTTCATAAAGTGCTGTAATTCACAGGGTCAAAGTGTTCCAAGGAAGGAGCTGTTTTTGGTCCAGATTTCTTCTTCTCCTTAGTTCAGTGAGCACTTGTTTGCACACGTCATCACTATTGATAACAGTCTGTTGTAAAACCATACAGCATCTTGTTTTCCATATCTTAAAATATACAATACATATGATTATTTGTATCAGTTCCCTGTGTTTCTCTGGTAGAGTCTCATCAATAATACAGTACATAACAGATTGATATGAAAGGTCAAATTTCACACCATACACTTTTAACTTGTCCCAGACTTCTTTTGCTCTGTAACAGTCTATTAAGAGGTGCTGTTGTGTCTCATCTTCGTCGCAGTAAATCATTGGACATTTTTGGTTTTTACATAGCAACTCCAAGACACCACAGCTCTGACAGGAAGTCTGTTTACGGACATCAGCCATCTCACGTCACGAATGCTCTCCCAAAGGTTTTTATTTGTTTTAAATTTCAGGAACTGGGTTCCTTCGTTGTGTGTTAGGTGTTTATAATTTATATACCCACCATATTTATAATCATACATTTTTTAAAAAATCATTTTACTCGAGAGGACATTCCAGTCTATTTGAAGTTTTTCATATTCATACATAAAATCACCATAAATCAGGTTATATTCTGGAAATTGTCTGGCTCTCCCTCTCCTTTTTGGCTTTTCCCAGAGTACAGCAAATGTTCATACAATGCACATAACACAGCACATCATTAAAAACATACAGAATATGCAAAATAGAATATGCAAAATAGAATATAAAATCGTACAAATGGGAAGGTGGCAGCAAATAAGTCTAGTAAAAAATACATGAGCGCAAATCTTAAAAAATAACAAGTGATGTAGAAATAATGTCCTGGTTACTTTGGAAACTCCACAGACCAGGGGCGATTCTAGGATTTGACCTTTGGGGGGGCTCAGCCCCTAATGAGCAGTTGATAGCAGTTAAGATAGGAGGGGTCGAGGGGCATGCCCCCGTAAGATTTTTTTTTTAAAGCCTTAAATCATGACTTCTGGTGAGTTTTGGGGAAAGAAATAGACAGATTGAGATATGCAATTAAGACAAACTATCAACAGATACAAGTCATCTGCTGTGAAAAAAGATGGTAACTTCAAAACATGATTATTGCAGCACATACCCAGGGGTGTCGGACTGGGGGGGGAAAGGGGACTGAGTACCAAAATGCTAGAATGAATAGCTGTGGATGCAGGGAGGGGCCCATAGAAAATGCTTTTCTACAGGGCCCAGAATTTTGAGCTATGCCCCTGCACATACCTTGAACTGGTAAAATAAGCCTTAACATATTTTTAGACAGGATTATTCATGTTTGTTTCTGCTGTTAATTTTCAACTTTTTCATTTACATCATTGATAGGAACTGATATGGTTATACAGCTAAATGATGAATAATCTAATCTAATAATGCCTCTGAACCAGATGGGGAAAATCCAACATCTCTTTTTCTTAAGAGCCAGGGCCTGATCATAAAATAATTTACTCTAATACAACAACTACATTATATGATAAGTAAGACATCAATAAATCTAAGAAGACCAACTGTAATGATGAGCCACAAAACAATATTATGCAATACAGGAAATAAATCCGAGGCCAGTGACTAATATGTATCATATGTATTGTACTGAACTTGTTGATCTTGCTCTCTCTGCCCTTCTCCCTCTCTATTCTCCTCACTCCTTTGTGCTGTCAACCAGAAGGCAAATGTAATCAACTAATCAACAGAGAATGTATTGTGTAGGCTACCAAAGGTTATACATTCACCTATTTATAACATATGTGAATATGGGGTTGCTGTTCAGTGCAGTGGGATAATGTCAAAGGCTTATCTTATACTTTCTCACCTGAACCTGGCTGTTTTCTTTTAAAAAAATAAATGTATATCCATCTATGGGGGAACAGACTGTGAGTCAGGGTTTGTTGTTCCAGTGTTTCAGTTCTGATATGAATGAGTCTGATGATCCGTCAGGTCGAATTATTTATTAAAAATAAGAAAGTGTCTGGTAGGGAGGTAACTGCAGCGGCGGCGCTAGGCTATTTTTAGCGGTGCTCAAGCCGTTACAGCAGGCTAGGCTATTAATAGCACACTTTAAAAACTGGTTGTAGGCTACATTTGCCTACAGTTAACATGTTGCACAACAAAATTGGACTCTGTGGTGAATAAGCTAGGCTAATTCAGATATAATTGCCATCATTGTGATCAGGGAATCACAGATTGGTTCCACAAATACTACACCTGCAGCCGACTTAACGTGTTCATTTGATTAGATTTAATTTTCACTCCATTAGCCATACCTTTTCAGTGGTTGAAAGTAGCCATACTCTGACGACCATTCCCCAAAGTTATCTGCGCAGACTGGAGAGTAGGCGTGGCGCCCTCGTTCAAGGAATCGCAGATAGGCTGTTGACTTTAGGCTACAACTGAGCTGAGCCTGTCGTCATTTATCCTATTCATCGCTAAAATCAGGTTTGCAAAAGTAATAAGGTTTGAGCACTAAACGATTTCACAAAATCACAATGATAAGGACTTTATATTTCAAGGGGGCTGAAGCACCGCTAAAAATAGCCTAGCGCCGCCTATGATGAAGACTATGCAGTTTAATAGGTTTAAGTAATTCAACAGAACCAACCAATACAATTTCTCAGTGTCTTTATGCATTATATCATGAATAATTTATAAAGTCAGTGTTCTCAGCACTGAAGAGGAAACCCCCCTGTCCCTGTTGGAGTCAGTCAGAGCATTTCCATAGAGAGCCACTTTGCATCAGCAGCACCATGCTCCAGTGCTCTGGGAGAGTTTATAGTCCTGAGAGTTGAACACTGGATGACTGACAGCTGTCCTTCATGACAACAGAAGACACAGAAATCCTCCTCATCAAAAACATGACTTTGATCTCCGTCCTCATCTGGACTCTCCTCTGCTGCTGCTTCACAGGTAAAGTCCAGAGAATCAAACTCCTCTCCTCTATCAACATCCGTCCCTCTGAAATGAAGACGACTAAACCGTGACGCTGCTTTATGTTTTTGTCTCTGTATCCTCAGAGTCCAGAGGCCAGGTCACAGTGACTCAGCCTGGAGCAGTGAGCTCTGCTCTGGGAGGCTCCGTCTCCATCAGCTGTAGGACCAGTCAGAATGTTTATACTTGGAGCAGCTACCACTATTTAGCCTGGTATCAACAGAGAGATGGAGAAACTCCTAAACTCCTTATCTACAGGTCAACATCTCGACAATCAGGGATTCCAGCTCGTTTTACAGGCAGTGGATCAAACTCTGACTTCACTCTGACCATCAGTGGAGTCCAGACTGAAGATGCAGCAGTTTACTACTGTCAGAGTTTTCATGTTATCAACAGTCAGTATGTGTTCACACAGTGAAAAAGCGTCGTACAAAAACCTCCCTCAGTCAGACTGAACAGAAACTGAACTGACTGCTGCAGCTGGAAGCTACTGCAGAGACTGATACACTTCACTGAGGACACACACACACACACACACACACACACACACACACACACACACACACACACACACACACACACAAATACAATAAATTAAAAGAGTTTGTAAAAATAGTCCCATTACAGTTACCAAAACAACGTGTTTCATTATTAGTTTTATTGTGGACACAGACCTGTCTGAGTTTTCTAATTATAATTTTTTTTCTTCCTGTATTCATCCAGCCAAGTCATTTAAAACACATATATATTTACAATGGCAGCTTTACAAAAGGGAAACCTCTTAAGGGAGGGTGTAAGGGCTAAAAGAGGAATGTCAATTTCATTGTCAAATTGTCAGTTCAAAAGATGACAGCAAACATCCAAACATTTCCAACACCTCCACTATTTACATCCAATCACAGCAAGCATAACATAAATGACATACAGTCTAGCACACAAGCATCGTGTCAAATGACGACAGAATCAGAGTAACATCACAAGTACTAATTCAACATGCAGAGCAAAACAGCAGCAGCAAGACAACAAAGATATGCTCGGGGCAACAGTGAACAGCAGACAGGTAATGGTGAGGGAATGCTTGTGGTTCTGAAAACAGCTGCATGTATCAGCCAGAATGTCCATAACAGAGTTGTTAAAAGCTGACATGAAGATACTATTCCTCAGCTTTAGTGTTGTTGGCAGATAGTTCCAGTCTTTGGCTGCAGCAGACTGTAATGACGACAGACCGAAGACAGAATTTGTTTTGGGAACTTTGAACAGAATATGATGAGAAGAACGTGTGTCAACTTATATCACTAATGAAACAAACAGTGGTGGACTCTTAAGACTCTTTTCACATTGTGATAAACAAACGTTAATGTGATATGAACTTATGAACTGAGGAGATCAGATTACCACAAGATCTAAAACCACTTCTGTATCAAAGTGCACAGCACAGCAGGTAATTCCCATCTACCTGCTACCTGCTTTAGATCAGACACATTAGATGACAGTGGTGACCATTATTGTTGTGAGAAAAACCCAAAGAATCTGTTGACTTTCTCTCACATTGACTTTGTCAAGGAGAGCAGTAACAGTGGTGCTGACGAGAGTTTGACTTTCATCCTTTCCCACCAGCTCCATACCTGCTGTAGGACACCACAGCTGAACACTGTCAGGCTGCACCGAGCAGATGGGACCTGCATTACATCATCTCATCAGTTCTTTCTAAAAGAATCATCTCATGGAAATGCTACAGAGGAAAACTCTCTCAGGATTTAATTGATACTGTATATGTTCATTTAAGAAAGGAACACATGACGGCAGTCATTCTTCTATCAATAAGCTCGGACGACATTAAGTTGATACATTTGTCTTTATTGTTTTAACATACAGAGAATATCAGCATTACTGCAAGCAACACAAAATGAACTTTCAAATTGTGATGAATCTGTAGAGAGAAAGAAAGAGTAGCAGAGAGCAGACTGAGATCAGTATCAGAGTGAAACCAGTAGCAGAGTCCCAGTGAGTCAGGTCAGGACTGGGAACACTGGTCTCTCCTCAGTGTCTCTGAGAGAGGAGTCTGGGAGCCCTGGGTGGCCTCACAGGTCACAGAGCCCACCTTCCTCCACTGGTCTGCAGGGAGCCTCAGGGTGCTGCTCCAGCTGTAGTGGCCGTCCTTCCCCAGCACCCCGGGGCTCCTGCTCTCCTCCCAGCTGCTGCTGCTGCTGCCGTCCACCTTCCAGGCCAGACTCCAGTCTGAGGGGAAGCCCTTGTTGGCCAGGCACATGAGCGTGGCCTTCCCCTTCAGCAGCTCCTCACTGGAGGGGGGCAGCACCGTCAGGGTGGGGACGGCTCGACCCACTGCAGAGAGAGAGATTAATAAAGTTGATATGAGGTCAACTAAACTCTAGCCTGTTGGCTGCAGCAGAGGAGGCTACTAGTTCTGCTGGTCTTCCTCAGATTGGATCAAACTCTTCTTAAAATGTTTCACTTCCCTCTCGGAGCTCAGTAACCATGGCAACAGACAGGCATCACTGCTGAACCGTGACAACAGACAGGTTTCAGTACTGAAGATAAAAAGTTAAAACTGGCTCTCTTTCACTAAACTTTCAGAGTTTAATAGTTCAAAATAATACACATAATATGGAGATTGTGAGGCTTTTACTGCTCTACTTGTCCTAAACGAAAACCTCATTAATGATATTTCTTTGTTCTGTTCATGTAAGCAGGAATCATCACTGAACAGTCAGGCTTCATTAATGAAGACTTCTAAATGAATATTGTTAACTACTGACTTACTTTTTCAAACTCGTGAAATTCTCATAAAAATATGTCCAATATCTTCAAAATCATTATTCTGGGAGAAAGATGGAGTAATACTTCTTCACATCAAACACTGAACCAAAGATTATCAGCAGAGTTCTTGAGCCAGAATATAAAAACTTTAACTTTTACAAATATTTTCTTCAGACAGAGTAATGCTGAGTAGTTTTCTACAACGAAGTGATAAGACTTTAGAAAGTTTTAGTGCAACAAGATTATTCATCAGAGTGGTTTTTGTCGGGTTAACGACGCTGAAGCCTTCAAGATTTGATGCAAATATATAAAATATAAAAAATCTGACAAAAAATACTAGGCTTTAGAATTTTGACGTTCAAATGGAACAAACATAAAATGTGAGTGATTAAAGGAGTCAAATGTACTTACAGTTAACATCCAGTCTGGTTCCTCCACCGAACGTGTACCACAGTGATACAAAGTCATTGAGCCGCCGTACAAAAACCTCTCACTGTAGAGAGACACGGCTCTCTGACTTTGACACAAACAAACTCACCAAAACACATTCCCAGTTTACACATTATCTGTTAGAACTGGTTAAAGTGTTTAAAATGATACACAATCTGTAAAAATGTTTAATATTTTCATTGTGAATTGTTAAATATCTACAAACTATTATTTTCTCCTTCAGTGAAACTAACTGAAACAAGTTCTTTCTAAAGAAAATCTTTCCCATAAATTCTGCCAAAATATTATCATAAACACATGTTTATTGTAGATTATGATGAATGATGAATAATAATTGTGTTTAAATGTGTCCCACAGTGATGTTGATCTGTGTGGTAGTGAATTAGAGAGAATTCACAAAATATTCTGGAAGACTTTTTGTACATCAAACTCAAACCAAGGACTCATTCAAATGAGCAGTGACACATTCCTAATCAATCCTCTGATGAAGTGATTGATCCATTGATGAACAGCATCATCAGAGTAATCCAAGTCCCTGTTGGAGTCAGTCAGAGCATTTCCATAGAGAGCCACTTTGCATCAGCAGCACCATGCTCCAGTGCTCTGGGAGAGTTTATAGTCCTGAGAGTTGAACACTGGATGACTGACAGCTGTCCTTCATGACAACAGAAGACACAGAAATCCTCCTCATCAAAAACATGACTTTGATCTCCGTCCTCATCTGGACTCTCCTCTGCTGCTGCTTCACAGGTAAAGTCCAGAGAATCAAACTCCTCTCCTCTATCAACATCCGTCCCTCTGAAATGAAGACGACTAAACCGTGACGCTGCTTTATGTTTTTGTCTCTGTATCCTCAGAGTCCAGAGGCCAGGTCACAGTGACTCAGCCTGGAGCAGTGAGCTCTGGTCTGGGAGGCTCCGTCTCCATCAGCTGTAGGACCAGTCAGAATGTTTTTCTTGGGAGCTATTTAGCCTGGTACCAACAGAGAGATGGAGAAACTCCTAAACTGCTCATTTACTATACTAGCACTCGACAATCAGGGATTCCAGCTCGTTTTACAGGCAGTGGATCAAACTCTGACTTCACTCTGACCATCAGTGGAGTCCAGACTGAAGATGCAGCAGTTTACTACTGTCAGAGTTATCACTATATCAACAGTCAGGATGTGTTCACACAGTGAAAAAGCGTCGTACAAAAACCTCCCTCAGTCAGACTGAACAGAAACTGAACTGACTGCTGCAGCTGGAAGCTACTGCAGAGACTGATACACTTCACTGAGGACACACACACACACACACACACACACACACACACACACACACACACACACACACACTATAAAATATGACATACTGCACCTTCCATCTTTGAAAATACATTTACTTCAATTGTTTTCCTAAAACAATGATGTACAAGACATTAATGTCCTCTATCTCTTTATATTTCTCACTGATCCCTCAGCTGAATGTATTAATACATCGTCAGTATCAAGCATATGTTCAGAGTCCACCACAATACAATCTGTTTGTATGCAGATTACATTTGATTTAACAGTATTATAAAATTAGTTTCCCCTCTTGTAGACCATAATTGTATCAGAAATTAAAGCATGTTTTCTGGCTCCTATCACTTCTCTCTTAAATGTGCAGAAAAGTCTATTGCACACTTTGTAATGCAGGCACATAATCACATTGAGGGACTTCCCCGAATATATGAAATCTAGAAATCCCCTCCTTAACATTAGTAAATGATCAGACAGCTCATCAGATCCCTCCTGTGCACCGTGCACAGATCTCTGCTCAACAAGTAAAACAAAGTATGTTTCAATCCCAGCATCACTGATACACATGTTGAACAGAAACCAGTGTGTTGATTCTCTTGTAGATTACCACATCTGGACAGATGTCTTTTAGTGTAACAGACTGGAGGATGATCTGGGCTTCTCTCCCTCTGTCTCTTACCTTTTAAAATCTGGGTCTGTTGTCATTTACATTTTTTTCTCAACCTTTACTGAGTGATTTAATATTTCATCTTTGCTGGACTCCACTAAACTAATATTACTAAACTTTCAATATGGATTATAACAATTACATCATTATGCTCTCATATATAAATGCATGCTGGGGAAACTGAATTATTTCTATTAATATCTGTATGGCTAAGATTAGAAAACAAAAGAAAACAACATCCTTTTCAAAACCAAGTTCTTTTTTGACATTTGACATCCCAGCTAAGGAGTGGCTCAACTGTCTTTACAAAGCACTCAAACTTTTTCATTAAAAATAATGAAATGCATTTAAACCTTTACCTCCTTAAATGTGTTAAATATGTTTGTCAATGTCAAACATTTCTGGCCTTAACCTTTCTTTTGCATGTTACCACATCACACATCGCTTTGGTACATTTGTCAGATCAGAATTGAAATTCTACCTGTTCAAGCTTCACATCATTGTGTCACTTGTGCACATCAAAAAGCAGTGTCTCATTTATTTGAACAAGTTGCAAATGCTTTGGTACATCCATGCAAGTGATTATGTACAATTCCCTGCTGTTTCCTACATTATCAATAGCTTATGTAATGTTGATCAAAATGTATTATGATGGGTCTCTGTTGAATAGTCTCACCCCCCACAACATTTAGGCATTAGTTCATAGCATAAGTCTTTACATGCAAAATGGTTGAACAAGTTGTCATAATATGTCAAGCATTTACAGTAAGTATACTTTAAACAGTGACATTTTATCTTACTGAATTTTATGTTTTGCATTACTATATTTTTTCCACATAAGACTGCAAGACAACTTCACAGGGGTGGCAGAGGGCCCCTTTTCACACCGGAACAGGAGGAGGCTATTTGCACCATGGTTGTAGAAAACAATGCCATAAGACTAAGGGAGATAAAGAGTGCCATTATAGAGGACAACAACATCTTTGAAAACATCCAAACAGTCAGCATCTCAACCAAGTGACAGGGTGCTGAAAAGACACCAAATGAATATGAAGCAACTGTGCACTGTTCCATTTGAAAGAAATGGTGAAAGAGTGAAGGAGCTGCGCTACCAGTATGTAAAGGTAAAACATGTATGAGCATGCAGCAACTGTACCTCACAGTAAACAGTACAACATCGTATATTGATATACAGTAGAGTAAGTGTGACCTTTCCACGTTTGCTATGGCTGTAGAAAAGAAGATGCAATATGTGCTGTATACATTTGATGTAACTGTACCTTGCCCAAAATGAAAATGCATGTAATTCATAAAACTCATTTTGTGTTTTCTGGATATAGCGTATAATGGAACTGGAAGCAAGTGAACCACCACACAGCTTCATCTACATGAATGAGGCTGGTTTCAACCTAACGAAACGCAGAAGGCGTGGCCGAAATATCATCGGCCACGGAGCTACAGTTGATGTGCCAGGCCAACAGGGCGGGAACATAACCATGGGTGCTGCTATCTCTGAGAATGGTTTTCTCGGCATGGAGATGGAGAGTATATGATCGTCAGCCACATACACAGATGACCCTTCTGGCTGCCACGGATGCAGCGTGTGCTATGCTATGCAGTGTGGTCTTTTCCTTTCTGTATCGCAATGACATGGTCTGTCAACAAATTACAGTACAAATAGTAAAAGCGTAAATGTGAATCTTGTCCAGTCTTTTGCAATCAAACTCCCACATACACTAAGGTGTAACCTACAATTTACAATAATTGTCATCAACACTTTAGCCATAGTTTACATCAGAACATCCCTCCAGAGTACACTGTTATACTGACAACATGACTAAGCAATTTGACTGTCTTAGCCGTACACAATGACACAAGGACTTGTCATTCTGATGGCAATGACATGTTCATTGACACAGATATTTACTTTTGAGAGATGAACTAAGGATTTTGGAGACTGTCTTTTGCAGGTAATCCATGGTGTTTGGCTATTTGGATGAATTGTTTTGAGAAATGCACTTACTGTTTTGCAAATGTCGAGGATGATTCGAGAAATGTACCAAAGCGAATGAGAAAAACTGTAATCATTGCACGAGAAATACAATTATCTTTAACAAGTCCCTGTTGGAGTCAGTCAGAGCATTTCCATAGAGAGCCACTTTGCATCAGCAGCACCATGCTCCAGTGCTCTGGGAGAGTTTATAGTCCTGAGAGTTGAACACTGGATGACTGACAGCTGTCCTTCATGACAACAGAAGACACAGAAATCCTCCTCATCAAAAACATGACTTTGATCTCCGTCCTCATCTGGACTCTCCTCTGCTGCTGCTTCACAGGTAAAGTCCAGAGAATCAAACTCCTCTCCTCTATCAACATCCGTCCCTCTGAAATGAAGACGACTAAACCGTGACGCTGCTTTATGTTTTTGTCTCTGTATCCTCAGAGTCCAGAGGCCAGGTCACAGTGACTCAGCCTGGAGCAGTGAGCTCTGGTCTGGGAGGCTCCGTCTCCATCAGCTGTAGGACCAGTCAGGATGTTTATACTTGGAGCAGCTACCACGAGTTAGCCTGGTATCAACAGAGAGATGGAGAAACTCCTAAACTGCTCATTTACGCTGCTAGCACTCGACAATCAGGGATTCCAGCTCGTTTTACAGGCAGTGGATCAAACTCTGACTTCACTCTGACCATCAGTGGAGTCCAGACTGAAGATGCAGCAGTTTACTACTGTCAGAGTTATCACTATATCAACAGTCAGGATGTGTTCACACAGTGAAAAAGCGTCGTACAAAAACCTCCCTCAGTCAGACTGAACAGAAACTGAACTGACTGCTGCAGCTGGAAGCTACTGCAGAGACTGATACACTTCACTGAGGACACACACACACACACACACACACACACACACACACACATAGTGCGTCTCACTATGTTTGTGGGGACCCGTCATTGACATAATGCATTCTCTAGCCCCTTACCCTAACCTTAACCATCACAACTAAATGCCTAACCTTAACCCTTACCCTCACCCTAACCATAACCTAATTCTAACCCTAATCCTAAAAAAAAGTCTTAACCCTCAAACAGCCCTTTAACCTTGTGGGTTCCAGCATTTTGGCCCCACAAAGCTGTCGGGACCCCACAAGTATACTTTATTCCCGTTTTTTTGACCCCACGAATGTAGTTAAACAAGGACACACACACACACACACACACACACACACACACACACACACACACACACACACACACACACCATTTTCACCATGAATTTCCTTCATCACCACTAAAAATAGCGCTTTTCATTTTGGAAGCAAGGGAAGATTCTTATAAAACACTTCAAATAGATTTTTAATAAAACATTAAAGCAACACACAATTAAAAAATGCTAAACTCCAAAAGCCACACTAAACCGTTTGTTCCCTATCAGAGGTTTTCACAGTGTCCACTTAAGTCCAACTGGAGAGACTCCCAAAGATCAAAACTCCTGACTTCAAAGCCACAGTCAACTTCACTTATAAGTCTGTAGTGAGAAAAAATAAATAAAAACCTGATCGAGGCTTTTAGGACCTCCTCGTTATATAAGCCTGTATAATCTCATTGATATTGGAGGGTGCCTGACCATGTAGGGCTCTAAAACTGATAACAGGTATTATGAAATTGATTCTTAATTTACTCGGGAGCCAGTGAAAAAATCGAGACAGATGTGATATGCTATCTCTTCAAGGACCTGGTAAAAAGCCTCTGAACAACCCTCTGGACCCGTTGTTAGTGGCTCATGGACATGAAAGACAAGTAGAAATGGAGTAACAACAGTCTAAATAGATGAAAGAAACGTATAAATGATCATCCTCATCTTAGCTCGAGGCATAGTGGGCCAAAGTTTAACAATGAATAAGACAAAAGTCAACAAGGTCAGCAGAATCATAGGACAACTGTAATAATTGAAATGTAATAATGAATAGGAAATGCATTTCAAGCATCTTTTCAGAGTGACACCACCGTCAAACAGCCTGTACGCCGATGATATCTCAATCATACATGACAAAACATGTTCTCTTCTTTATGGCCATCATGTGATCAGTAATTAAAGCAACTCTTCTGTCTGTCTGTTCTTCCCTTTTCAATTTTCAAAAAGTATCAATTATAGACATTGGAGTTCACCTTTTTACCAAACTGAAATTAAGTATTTAAATTAAAGTAGATTCCCTGGCTAAAATAAATAAAGTATGGTGCAACATAATCCATTGTCTCAATCATCCACTAAATGATTATCTGCAGAATGAATAAATATTATCACAACCAATTTCCTGGTATGAATCCTGTCATCCCAAACTCAAGAGTGCATTGAATAGATATCTGGCACCTCGTTAACCACCTGTAGTAAAAAACTAACTATAGATGTAAAAATACCCACAAACAGAATCGACTTTCTGTACTTGCTTGGTGGAAACTAAATGAAGTTTGTACGATTCATCCGTAGCCCATTATGTAGTGAAACATTGAATTAGTCAAAGTAAAAGGGGAAACAGCATGACATGTTGAGGACAGCTACAGTTCACTGACTCTGTGTGTTTGCATATGTGTCCTGCCTCTCTGCTCCCAGCCGTTAAGAGGCCAGTGTTGATCAGTGACTGTCCAGGACTTTCAGAGCTACTGACACGCCGGCAGCACGATGATGATGTCACTGATTCTACTGCTGGCCACCCTGGGGCTCCTTGTTCAGGGTGAGACTCTCTTCTGAAAACTTTGCTTCAGGATGCAACCAGGTTCACCTCAGTGATGTTCTGCTATGATGGAGAAACACTGGAACAAGCAGCATGTACCTTCTTCCATCTCTTCTCCATGTTAAAGAAATGAGACTCTTCTGTTTGGATGTTGATCTTCTTTCTCCAAGCTGGATCTGTCTCAATAATCCTTCTGCTCTTTTTCATGTTTTCCAGGTTCATCAGGAGAAATCATCCTGACTCAGTCTCCTGGATCTCAGTCTGTTGCTCCAGGACAGTCTGTCTCTATCAGATGTAAATCCAATTCAGGAATTGGTAGCTACCTTCACTGGTACCTTCAGAATCCTGGAGAATCTCCTAAACTCTTAATTAGCTATGCTACAACTCGTCAGTCTGGAGTTTCAGGCCGTTTCAGTGGAAGTGGATCTGGAACTGACTTCACTCTGACCATCAGTGGAGTTCAGACTGAAGATGCAGGAGATTATTACTGTCAGCAGGGTTACAGCTACCCGTTCACACAGTGATACAACGTCGTACAAAAACCTCCTCAGCTGGAGAGGAACTGATCTGACTCAACAGCTGCACAGAAACTACTCCACTACATGATGTATTAACATACATTTATAAGTTAGACCACAATAACACTTTCAGCATGAAAACATTTTGTATATTTCTGTTAAATATAGTTTTAGGACTATTTTTGTGCAGTTTGTGGGTTAATATAAGTTTGCTCAAAGTCAGAATCACAACTGTATAATTTCAGCTCTTTTACCAATATAGTCTAAGTATCAAATCAAATAATAAATACATTTAAATGTAGGTAAAAATAGCTAATACATGCTTAATTTGTACTTTTTATGTTGCTTTGAAAATTCCAGAAACTTGATATTGTCAAACTCAAAGAAAAAGAATTTCAGTTTTTTAAAAAAAAAAGATTCCAACTTCTTTTTTTACTGAATTTTTTTAATTTTAACAAAAAGTGACACCACATATTGAACAAAGTGAACACAGCATGGTGGAACTGATATGTCACTTCCCCTCAAGTCCCCTATACACCCCCAAACCAACCCAGTACAGGTCCACAATGGGGACAGACAACACAGACCCATGCACACTGACAGACACACAGCAGTAAGGACACACAGCATCCAAAATATAAAGGTATAAAAGATAGACAAATTAAAAGAGATAGAGAGGATAGAAAACAAAAAGGGGGGGGGGGGGGGGGGGGGGGGGGGGGGGGGCAGCTGGCGTCAAATGCAGCAGTTCAGAAGGAGCTCAGTCAAAGAATTTCAGCCTTTAACAAAACTTTCATTCATTTCATCTTGTTATAAATTATGAAGTCTACTTGGTGCATTGTATTAAACTCAAATATCAACGACACTATGCAGTTCATCACTCAAACAGTCTGAGTGTGTTGTAGTTAATTAGATAGACTTGACAACTATGACACAGCACTATTCAGTACAGAGTAAGACAGTACAATTATTTCTTTTCCAAAATCTTCACATAGATTATTAAAAACCTAATGATCTGACCCTGAGACAAACTCAGATATAAGATGCTGATCATTTCCTACTTCACAAATGAAATGCAATCAATTCTTCTCAAACGTAGCTTACTAAGATTCTTTATACTTTCTGGACATTTCTAAAAAGCTTTCAACATGAGAGTTATAGTAGTCTATAGACACACCAAGAAACAATTCAACATAGTAAACACTTCATTTATTAGATACATAGTACATCTGAATTTCCTATATATTATAAATATATATTCCTAAATATTGAAATAATCAGCTTTCCTACAAAACCAAATTTTAAATGACTCCAATGAAGCAGTTTCTGAAGTCACATGAGCTTTAAAGAATTTGGAATAAATGATGGATCTACTTCTATCTTGTCTGGGTCACATTAATGATTCTCTGATTAGTTTTGTGTCTTCAAAATGTATTAAACATGCTATTATATTACCTTATAGTTTCTTTCTCGAGATATTTCCAGTCAGTTTTACATTAAACTCAGTTGAGTTTAACATTTCTAGATTTATGGAACTATGAAGACAGAGATATCTGTTTCTTTTACAATAACAGACATGGAAACAACTGATTTGATGAAAAGAACTTTATTGTGTTAAAATAATCCAAATTAAAACATGCAACACACTTTATCAATGAAACATGTAATTAGACAGTGAGTGAGGGAAAGAGATAAACAGAGAGAGAGTTCCAGACTGAGATCAGTATCAGAGTGAAACCAGTAGCAGAGTCCCAGTGAGTCAGGTCAGGACTGGGAACACTGGTCTCTCCTCAGTGTCTCTGAGAGAGGAGTCTGGGAGCCCTGGGTGGCCTCACAGGTCACAGAGCCCACCTTCCTCCACTGGTCTGCAGGGAGCCTCAGGGTGCTGCTCCAGCTGTAGTGGCCGTCCTTCCCCAGCACCCCGGGGCTCCTGCTCTCCTCCCAGCTGCTGCTGCTGCTGCCGTCCACCTTCCAGGCCAGACTCCAGTCTGAGGGGAAGCCCTTGTTGGCCAGGCACATGAGCGTGGCCTTCCCCTTCAGCAGCTCCTCACTGGAGGGGGGCAGCACCGTCAGGGTGGGGACGGCTCGACCCACTGCAGAGAGAGAGATTAATAAAGTTGATATGAGGTCAACTAAACTCTAGCCTGTTGGCTGCAGCAGAGGAGGCTACTAGTTCTGCTGGTCTTCCTCAGATTGGATCAAACTCTTCTTAAAATGTTTCACTTCCCTCTCGGAGCTCAGTAACCATGGCAACAGACAGGCATCACTGCTGAACCGTGACAACAGACAGGTTTCAGTACTGAAGATAAAAAGTTAAAACTGGCTCTCTTTCACTAAACTTTCAGAGTTTAATAGTTCAAAATAATACACATAAGATGGAGATTGTGAGGCTTTTACTGTTTGAACTTTCTTACACATTTCTTGTCCTAAACGAAAACCTCATTAATGATATTTCTTTGTTCTGTTCATGTAAGCAGGAATCATCACTGAACAGTCAGGCTTCATTAATGAAGACTTCTATATGAATATTGTTAACTACTGAATTCGTTTTTGAAACTCATGAAATTCTCATAAAAATATGTTGAATATCTTCAAAATCATTATTCTGGGAGAAAGATGGAGTAATACTTCTTCACATCAAACACTGAACCAAAGATTATCAGCAGAGTTCTTGAGCCAGAATATAAAAACTTTAACTTTTACAAATATTGTCTTCAGACAGAGTAATGCTGAGTAGTTTTCTACAACGAAGTGATAAGACTTTAGAAAGTTTTAGTGCAACAAGATTATTCATCAGAGTGGTTTTTGTCGGGTTAACGACGCTGAAGCCTTCAAGATTTGATGCAAATATATTAAATATAAAAAATCTGACAAAACATAGTGGGCTTTAGAATTATGACGTTCAAATGGAACAAACATAAAATGTGAGTGATTAAAGGAGTCAAATGTACTTACAGTTAACATCCAGTCTGGTTCCTCCACCAAACGTGTACCACAGTGATACAAAGTCATTGAGCCGCCGTACAAAAACCTCTCACTGTAGAGAGACACGGCTCTCTGACTTTGACACAAACAAACTCACCAAAACACATTCCCAGTTTACACATTATCTGTTAGAACTGGTTAAAGTGTTTAAAATGATACACAATCTGTAAAAATGTTTAATATTTTCATTGTGAATTGTTAAATATCTACAAACTATTATTTTCTCCTTCAGTGAAACTAACTGAAACAAGTTCTTTCTAAAGAAAATCGTTCCAATAAATTCTGCCAAAATATTATCATAAACACATGTTTATTGTAGATTGTGATGAATGATGAATAATAATTGTGTTTAAATGTGTCCCACAGTGATGTTGATCTGTGTGGTAGTGAATTAGAGAGAATTCACAAAATATTCTGGAAGACTTTTTGTACATCAAACTCAAACCAAGGACTCATTCAAATGAGCAGTGACACATTCCTAATCAATCCTCTGATGAAGTGATTGATCCATTGATGAACAGCATCATCAGAGTAATCCAAGTCCCTGTTGGAGTCAGTCAGAGCATTTCCATAGAGAGCCACTTTGCATCAGCAGCACCATGCTCCAGTGCTCTGGGAGAGTTTATAGTCCTGAGAGTTGAACACTGGATGACTGACAGCTGTCCTTCATGACAACAGAAGACACAGAAATCCTCCTCATCAAAAACATGACTTTGATCTCCGTCCTCATCTGGACTCTCCTCTGCTGCTGCTTCACAGGTAAAGTCCAGAGAATCAAACTCCTCTCCTCTATCAACATCCGTCCCTCTGAAATGAAGACGACTAAACCGTGACGCTGCTTTATGTTGTTGTCTCTGTATCCTCAGAGTCCAGAGGCCAGGTCACAGTGACTCAGCCTGGAGCAGTGAGCTCTGCTCTGGGAGGCTCCGTCTCCATCAGCTGTAGGACCAGTCAGAATGTTTATACTTGGAGCAGCTACCACATGTTAGCCTGGTACCAACAGAGAGATGGAGAAACTCCTAAACTCCTTATCTACTGGTCAACATCTCGACAATCAGGGATTCCAGCTCGTTTTACAGGCAGTGGATCAAACTCTGACTTCACTCTGACCATCAGTGGAGTCCAGACTGAAGATGCAGCAGTTTACTACTGTCAGAGTTATCACAGTGGGTATGTGTTCACACAGTGAAAAAGCGTCGTACAAAAACCTCCCTCAGTCAGACTGAACAGAAACTGAACTGACTGCTGCAGCTGGAAGCTACTGCAGAGACTGATACACTTCACTGAGGACACACACACACACACACACACACACACACACACACACACACACACACACACACACACACACACAGACACACACACACACACACACACACAGACAACATGTAAAATATATGACATACTACACCATCTGTTCAAATACATTTACTTAAATACATTTCCTAATACAATCATGTACAAAACATCAATGTCCTCTATCTCTTTATATCTTTCACTGATCCCTCAGCTGAATGTATTAATACATCGTCAGCGTCAGTATCAAGCATGTGTTCAGAATCCGCAAGTATACAATCTGTTTGTATGCAGATTACATTTGATTTAACATTATAATACTGTTAGTTTTCTTTCTTATAGGCCATAATTGTATCAGGAATTAAAGCATGTTTTCTGGCTCCTATCACTTCCCTCTTAAATGTGCAGAAAAGTCTATTGCACACTTTGTAATGCAGGAACATAATCACATTGAGGGACTTCCCCGAATATATGAAACCTAGAAATCCCCTCCTTAACATTAGTAAATGATCAGACAGCTCATCAGATCCCTCCTGTGCACCGTGCACAGATCTCTGCTCAACAAGTAAAACAAAGTCTGTTTCAATCCCAGCATCACTGATACACATGTTGAACAGAAACCAGTGTGTTGATTCTCTTGTAGATTACCACATCTGGACAGATGTCTTTTAGTGTAACAGACTGGAGGATGATCTGGGCTTCTCTCCCTCTGTCTCTTACCTTTTAAAATCTGGGTCTGTTGTTGATTTGTCATTCATATATTTATATGTGTCTGTGTGTGTGTGTGTGTGTGTGTGTATATATATATATATATATATATATACAGTGAGGAAAATAAGTATTTGAACACCCTGCTATTTTGCAGGTTCTCCCACTTGGAAATCATGGAGGGGTCTGAAATTGTCATCGTAGGTGCATGTCCACTGTGAGAGACATAATCTAAAAACAAAAATCCAGAAATCACAATGTATGATTTTTTAACTATTTGTTTGTATGATACAGCTGCAAATAAGTATTTGAACACCTGAGAAAATCAATGTTAATATTTGGTACAGTAGCCTTTGTTTGCAATTACAGAGGTCAAACGTTTCCTGTAGTTTTACACCAGGTTTGCACACACTGCAGGAGGGAGTTTGGCCCACTCCTCCACACAGATCTTCTCTAGATCAGTCAGGTTTCTGGGCTGTCGCTGAGAAACACGGAGTTTGAGCTCCCTCCAAAGATTCTCTATTGGGTTTAGGTCTGGAGACTGGCTAGGCCACGCCAGAACCTTGATATGCTTCTTACAGAGCCACCCCTTGGTTATCCTGGCTGTGTGCTTCGGGTCATTGTCATGTTGGAAGACCCAGCCTCGACCCATCTTCAATGCTCTAACTGAGGGAAGGAGGTTGTTCCCCAAAATCTCGCAATACATGGCCCCGGTCATCCTCTCCTTAATACAGTGCAGTCGCCCTGTCCCATGTGCAGAAAAACACCCCCAAAGCATGATGCTACCACCGCCATGCTTCACAGTAGGGATGGTGTTCTTGGGATGGTACTCATCATTCTTCTTCCTCCAAACACGGTTAGTGGAATTATGACCAAAAAGTTCTGTTTTTGTCTCATCTGACCACATGACTTTCTCCCATGACTCCTCTGGATCATCCAAATGGTCATTGGCAAACTAAAGACGGGCCTTGACATGTGCTGGTTTAAGCAGGGGAACCTTCCGTGCCATGCATGATTTCAAATCATGACGTCTTAGTGTATTACCAACAGTAACCTTGGAAACGGTGGTCCCAGCTCTTTTCAGGTCATTGACCAGCTCCTCCCGTGTAGTCCTGGGCTGATTTCTCACCTTTCTTAGGATCATTGAGACCCCACGAGGTGAGATATTGCATGGAGCCCCAGTCCGAGGGAGATTGACAGTCATGTTTATCTTCTTCCATTTTCTAATGATTGCTCCAACAGTGGACCTTTTTTCACCAAGCTGCTTGGCAATTTCCCCGTAGCCCTTTCCAGCCTTGTGGAGGTGTACAATTTTGTCTCTAGTGTCTTTGGACAGCTCTTTGGTCTTGGCCATGTTAGTAGTTGGATTCTTACTGATTGTATGGGGTGGACAGGTGTCTTTATGCAGCTAACAATGACAATGACAATTTCAGACCCCTCCATGATTTCCAAGTGGGAGAACTTGCAAAATAGCAGGGTGTTCAAATACTTATTTTCCTCACTGTATATCTATGGCAACCAAACTTCACTGGTGAGACAGACGTGTGACGGTCAGGAAGACGTTTTGGCAGGAGGAAAAACTGATCAGAAAATGTAACGAAAATGTAACGGAACGTTGTAGAAATGTAGTGGAATAGAACGTATAGATAATTGCTGCAAAATGTAACAAAGTAAAAGTCAAAAGTATACACTATTGATTCTAATTAAGTAAAGTACAGATATGTCAAAAATGTACTGAAATACAGTAACAAAGTATTTGTACTTCGTTACATTCCACCACTGACTACAGAACATATATTCTGACCTGCTCATATGTGTGGAGCCGTGCAGATAATTCTGTTTTTATGTACGGACACTTATGCTGTCACCCAAATATAGTGGACATGAATTATGTTCATAGTGATCAATTCAGAAAATATTTTTGAAAGATTTTAAAGCAACTTCCTTTGTAGAAGTAATGTCCTGGTTACTTTGGAAACTCCACAGACTTCACTATCAACAGTTTTTACCGGAACTACTTTCTATCAAAGAAGTAGACCCTATCAAACCCACTGTGATGTGGCAGTTATGGACAGTGCCACTACACAAAAAATATAAAGTTTTACATTCAACACAAGTCAAAGGTTTTCTATAAGACATGACATCACATGTTATACCAAGAGTCGTTTTAAAGTCTTGGTGACAAAGAGTGAGAAAGGCCATTAATCATCATGACTTGTTCCTCTGTGTCACACATTGTTCATGTTTGTCAGGGCTTGTTTGAGGGAAACAGATGTTCTGCATTAGGGCTGATTACTGAAATGTCGACATACTCAAACAAGTGTTCTCTCGTTCTCTGTCAACCCTGAAAAAAAGATTTTACATCAATAAAACAAGTACACAGATCTTTGTTGGTAGAATCTGTCGTTTAGCATTTTAATTTCTACATTTCACATCAGTAATTGTGTGTATGGATCTCAAATGAGAACACAAATGCACATCGGCTGTTTGGTGAAGACTATGCAGTTTGATAGGTTTTAGTAATTCAATAGAAAACCAATCCAATTTCTCAGTTTCTGTATGCATTATATCATGAATAATTTATAAAGTCAGTGTTCTCAGCACTGACGAGGAAACCCCCTGTCCCTGTTGGAGTCAGTCAGAGCATTTCCATAGAGAGCCACTTTGCATCAGCAGCACCATGCTCCAGTGCTCTGGGAGAGTTTATAGTCCTGAGAGTTGAACACTGGATGACTGACAGCTGTCCTTCATGACAACAGAAGACACAGAAATCCTCCTCATCAAAAACATGACTTTGATCTCCGTCCTCATCTGGACTCTCCTCTGCTGCTGCTTCACAGGTAAAGTCCAGAGAATCAAACTCCTCTCCTCTATCAACATCCGTCCCTCTGAAATGAAGACGACTAAACCGTGACGCTGCTTTATGTTTTTGTCTCTGTATCCTCAGAGTCCAGAGGCCAGGTCACAGTGACTCAGCCTGGAGCAGTGAGCTCTGCTCTGGGAGGCTCCGTCTCCATCAGCTGTAGGACCAGTCAGGCTGTTTATGGTTCTAACTATTTAGCCTGGTACCAACAGAGAGATGGAGAAACTCCCAAACTGCTCATTTACTATGCTAGCACTCGACAATCAGGGATTCCAGCTCGTTTTACAGGCAGTGGATCAAACTCTGACTTCACTCTGACCATCAGTGGAGTCCAGACTGAAGATGCAGCAGTTTACTACTGTCAGAGTTATCACTATATCAACAGTCAGGATGTGTTCACACAGTGAAAAAGCGTCGTACAAAAACCTCCCTCAGTCAGACTGAACAGAAACTGAACTGACTGCTGCAGCTGGAAGCTACTGCAGAGACTGATACACTTCACTGAGGACACACACACACACACACACACACACACACACACACACACACACACACATAGTGCGTCTCACTATGTTTGTGGGGACCCATCATTGACATAATGCATTCCCTAGCCCCTTACCCTAACCTTAACCATCACAACTAAATGCCTAACCTTAACCCTTACCCTCACCCTAACCATAACCTAATTCTATCCCTAATCCTAAAACCAAGTCTTAACCCTCAAACAGCCCTTTAACCTTGTGGGTTCCAGCATTTTGGCCCCACAAAGCTGTCGGGACCCCACAAGTATACTTTATTCCTGTTTTTTTGACCCCGCGAATGTAGTTAAACAAGGACACACACACACACACACACACACACACACACACACACACACACACACACTTCTTTTTCACCATGAATTTCCTTCATCACCACTATAAATAGCGCTTTTCATTTTGGAAGCAAGGGAAGATTCTTATAAAACACTTCAAATAGATTTTTAATAAAACATTAAAGCAACACACAATTAAAAAATGCTAAACTCCAAAAGCCACACTAAACCGTTTGTTCCCTATCAGAGGTTTTCACAGTGTCCACATAAGTCCAACTGGAGAGACTCCCAAAGATCAAAACTCCTGACTTCAAAGCCACAGTCAACTTCACTTATAAGTCTGTAGTGAGAAAAAATAAATAAAAACCTGATCGAGGCTTTTAGGACCTCCTCGTTATATAAGCCTGTATAATCTCATTGATATTGGAGGGTGCCTGACCATGTAGGGCTCTAAAACTGATAACAGGTATTATGAAATTGATTCTTAATTTACTCGGGAGCCAGTGAAAAAATCGAGACAGATGTGATATGCTATCTCTTCAAGGACCTGGTAAAAAGCCTCTGAACAACCCTCTGGACCCGATGTTAGTGGCTCATGGACATGAAAGACAAGTAGAAATGGAGTAACAACAGTCTAAATAGATGAAAGAAACGTATAAATGATCATCCTCATCTTAGCTCGAGGCATAGTGGGCCAAAGTTTAACAATGAATAAGACAAAAGTCAACAAGGTCAGCAGAATCATAGGACAACTGTAATAATTGAAATGTAATAATGAATAGGAAATGCATTTCAAGCATCTTTTCAGAGTGACACCACCGTCAAACAGCCTGTATGCCGATGATATCTCAATCATACATGACAAAACATGTTCTCTTCTTTATGGCCATCATGTGATCAGTAATTAAAGCAACTCTTCTGTCTGTCTGTTCTTCCCTTTTCAATTTTCAAAAAGTATCAATTATAGACATTGGAGTTCACCTTTTTACCAAACTGAAATTAAGTATTTAAATTAAAGTAGATTCCCTGGCTAAAAGAAATAAAGTATGGTGCAACAGAATCCATTGTCTCAATCATCCACTAAATGATTATCTGCAGAATGAATAAATATTATCACAACCAATTTCCTGGTATGAATCCTGTCATCCCAAACTAAAGAGTGCATTGAATAGATATCTGGCACCTCGTTAACCACCTGTAGTAAAAAACTAACTATAGATGTAAAAATACCCACAAACAGAATCGACTTTCTGTACTTGCTTGGTGGAAACTAAATGAAGTTTGTACGATTCATCCGTAGCCCATTATGTAGTGAAACATTGAATTAGTCAAAGTAAAAGGGGAAACAGCATGACATGTTGAGGACAGCTACAGTTCACTGACTCTGTGTGTTTGCATATGTGTCCTGCCTCTCTGCTCCCAGCCGTTAAGAGGCCAGTGTTGATCAGTGACTGTCCAGGACTTTCAGAGCTACTGACACGCCGGCAGCACGATGATGATGTCACTGATTCTACTGCTGGCCACCCTGGGGCTCCTTGTTCAGGGTGAGACTCTCTTCTGAAAACTTTGCTTCAGGATGCAACCAGGTTCACCTCAATGATGTTCTGCTATGATGGAGAAACACTGGAACAAGCAGCATGTACCTTCTTCCATCTCTTCTCCATGTTAAAGAAATGAGACTCTTCTGTTTGGATGTTGATCTTCTTTCTCCAAGCTGGAATTGTCTCAATAACCCTTCTGCTCTTTTTCATGTTTTCCAGGTTCATCAGGAGAAATCATCCTGACTCAGTCTCCTGGATCTCAGTCTGTTGCTCCAGGACAGTCTGTCTCTATCAGATGTAAAGCCAATTCAGGAATTAGTACCAACCTTCACTGGTACCTTCAGAAACCTGGAGAATCTCCTAAACTCTTAATTAGCTATGCTACAACTCGTCAGTCTGGAGTTTCAGGCCGTTTCAGTGGAAGTGGATCTGGAACTGACTTCACTCTGACCATCAGTGGAGTTCAGACTGAAGATGCAGGAGATTATTACTGTCAGCAGAGTAACAGCTACCCGTTCACACAGTGATACAACGTCGTACAAAAACCTCCTCAGCTGGAGAGGAACTGATCTGACTCAACAGCTGCACAGAAACTACTCCACTACATGATGTATTAACATACATTTATAAGTTAGACCACAATAACACTTTCAGCATGAAAACATTTTGTATATTTCTGTTAAATATAGTTTTAGGACTATTTTTGTGCAGTTTGTGGGTTAATATAAGTTTGCTCAAAGTCCGAATCACAACTGTATAATTTCAGCTCTTTTACCAATATAGTCTAAGTATCAAATCAAATAAATCAATTTAAATGTAGGTAAAAATAGCTAATACATGCTTAATTTGTACTTTTTATGTTGCTTTGAAAATTCCAGAAACTTGATATTGTCAAACTCAAAGAAAAAGAATTTCAGCTTTTTTTAAAAAAAAAAGATTCCAACTTTTTTTTTTTACTGAATTTTTAAATTTTAACAAAAAGTGACACCACATATTGAACAAAGTGAACACAGCATGGTGGAACTGATATGTCACTTCCCCTCAAGTCCCCTATACACCCCCAAACCAACCCAGTACAGGTCCACAATGGGGACAGACAACACAGACCCATGCACACTGACAGACACACAGCAGTAAGGACACACAGCATCCAAAATATAAAGGTATAAAAGATAGACAAATTAAAAGAGATAGAGAGGATAGAAAACAAAAAGGGGGGGGGGGGGGGGGGGGGGGGGGCAGCTGGCGTCAAATGCAGCAGTTCAGAAGGAGCTCAGTCAAAGAATTTCAGCTTTTAACAAAACTTTCATTCATTTCATCTTGTTATAAATTATGAAGTCTACTTGATGCATTGTATTAAACTCAAATATCAACGACACTATGCAGTTCATCACTCAAACAGTCTGAGTGTGTTGTAGTTAATTAGATAGACTTGACAACTATGACACAGCACTATTCAGTACAGAGTAAGACAGTACAATTATTTATTTTCCAAAATCTTCACATAGATTATTAAAAACCTAATGATCTGACCCTGAGACAAACTCAGATATAAGATGCTGATCATTTCCTACTTCACAAATGAAATGCAATCAATTCTTCTCAAACGTAGCTTACTAAGATTCTTTATACTTTCTGGACATTTCTAAAAAGCTTTCAACATGAGAGTTATAGTAGTCTATAGACACACCAAGAAACAATTCAACATAGTAAACACTTCATTTATTAGATACATAGTACATCTGAATTTCCTATATATTATAAATATATATTCCTAAATATTGAAATAATCAGCTTTCCTACAAAACCAAATTTTAAATGACTCCAATGAAGCAGTTTCTGAAGTCACATGAGCTTTAAAGAATTTGGAATAAATGATGGATCTACTTCTATCTTGTCTGGGTCACATTAATGATTCTCTGATTAGTTTTGTGTCTTCAAAATGTATTAAACATGTTATTATATTACCTTATAGTTTCTTTCTCGAGATATTTCCAGTCAGTTTTACATTAAACTCAGTTGAGTTTAACATTTCTAGATTTATGGAACTATGAAGACAGAGATATCTGTTTCTTTTACAATAACAGACATGGAAACAACTGATTTGATGAAAAGAACTTTATTGTGTTAAAATAATCCAAATTAAAACATGCAACACACTTTATCAATGAAACATGTAATTAGACAGTGAGTGAGGGAAAGAGATAAACAGAGAGAGAGTTCCAGACTGAGATCAGTATCAGAGTGAAACCAGTAGCAGAGTCCCAGTGAGTCAGGTCAGGACTGGGAACACTGGTCTCTCCTCAGTGTCTCTGAGAGAGGAGTCTGGGAGCCCTGGGTGGCCTCACAGGTCACAGAGCCCACCTTCCTCCACTGGTCTGCAGGGAGCCTCAGGGTGCTGCTCCAGCTGTAGTGGCCGTCCTTCCCCAGCACCCCGGGGCTCCTGCTCTCCTCCCAGCTGCTGCTGCTGCTGCCGTCCACCTTCCAGGCCAGACTCCAGTCTGAGGGGAAGCCCTTGTTGGCCAGGCACATGAGCGTGGCCTTCCCCTTCAGCAGCTCCTCACTGGAGGGGGGCAGCACCGTCAGGGTGGGGACGGCTCGACCCACTGCAGAGAGAGAGATTAATAAAGTTGATATGAGGTCAACTAAACTCTAGCCTGTTGGCTGCAGCAGAGGAGGCTACTAGTTCTGCTGGTCTTCCTCAGATTGGATCAGACTCCTCTTAAAATGTTTCACTTCCCTCTCGGAGCTCAGTAACCATGGCAACAGACAGGCATCACTGCTGAACCGTGACAACAGACAGGTTTCAGTACTGAAGATAAAAAGTTAAAACTGGCTCTCTTTCACTAAACTTTCAGAGTTTAATAGTTCAAAATAATACACATAAGATGGAGATTGTGAGGCTTTTACTGTTTGAACTTTCTTACACATTTCTTGTCCTAAACGAAAACCTCATTAATGATATTTCTTTGTTCTGTTCATGTAAGCAGGAATCATCACTGAACAGTCAGGCTTCATTAATGAAGACTTCTAAATGAATATTGTTAACTACTGACTTACTTTTTCAAACTCGTGAAATTCTCATAAAAATATGTTGAATATCTTCAAAATCATTATTCTGGGAGAAAGATGGAGTAATACTTCTTCACATCAAACACTGAACCAAAGATTATCAGCAGAGTTCTTGAGCCAGAATATAAAAACTTTAACTTTTACAAATATTTTCTTCAGACAGAGTAATGAGTAGTTTTCTACAACGAACTGACTTTAGAAAGTTAAAGTTTTAGAGCAACAAGATCATTCATTGTGGTGGTTGTTAGTCGGGTTAACGACGCTGTAAAGCCATTAAGAATTGCTGCAAATAGATGACATTTTAAATATCTGACAAAATGTTGTAGTAAGCTCTACAATTATGAAGTTCAAATAGGATATATATACACATGTTGGTTGTTAAAGGAGTCAAATGTACTTACAGTTAACATCCAGTCTGGTTCCTCCACCAAAAGTCCACCACAGTGATACAAAGTCATTGAGCCGCCGTACAAAAACCTCTCACTGTAGAGAGACACGGCTCTCTGACTTTGACACAAACAAACTCACCAAAATGAGGCTGTTTGTAAATTCTTGTCAAATAAAAAGAAAACTGACAATAACACAGTGCTGCAGATTCATAGAAAACATGCTTTTTATTCATACTGATTTCAAATTAAGTGTATATATTTTTTGTTTATATCTACTATTTTCAATTACAGAAGAAATTAGATTACTTTTGTTGTCCACCTCAGTGGAAATTTGTCTTTGGCTTTTCCCAGAGTACAGCAAATGTTCATACAATGCACATAACACAGCACACCATTAAAAACATACAGACAATGCAAAATACAATATAAAATAGTGCAAAAGGGAAGGTGGCAGCAAATAAGTCTCATAAAAAATACAAGAGATCAAATCTTAAAAAATAACAAGTGATCTCTGATGCAGTCATTCTGTGTTCAATGGCTGTATGGCATAGGGGATAAAGACTTCTTTTATATGTTCCAGCTGGTCCTGGGAAGCCTAAATCTAACATTTGAAGATTTGTCAAGAAGTCAAAGTGTTACTGAAAGATCCTAATCAATACTCTGATAAAGTGATTGATCCATTGATGAACAGCATCATCAGAGTAATCCAAGTCCCTGTTGGAGTCAGTCAGAGCATTTCCATAGAGAGCCACTTTGCATCAGCAGCACCATGCTCCAGTGCTCTGGGAGAGTTTATAGTCCTGAGAGTTGAACACTGGATGACTGACAGCTGTCCTTCATGACAACAGAAGACACAGAAATCCTCCTCATCAAAAACATGACTTTGATCTCCGTCCTCATCTGGACTCTCCTCTGCTGCTGCTTCACAGGTAAAGTCCAGAGAATCAAACTCCTCTCCTCTATCAACATCCGTCCCTCTGAAATGAAGACGACTAAACCGTGACGCTGCTTTATGTTTTTGTCTCTGTATCCTCAGAGTCCAGAGGCCAGGTCACAGTGACTCAGCCTGGAGCAGTGAGCTCTGGTCTGGGAGGCTCCGTCTCCATCAGCTGTAGGACCAGTCAGGATGTTTATGTTTGGAGCAGCGGCACCAAAGGTTTATCCTGGTACCAACAGAGAGATGGAGAAACTCCTAAACTGCTCATTTACAGTGCTAACACTCAACAATCAGGGATTCCAGCTCGTTTCACAGGCAGTGGATCAAACTCTGACTTCACTCTGACCATCAGTGGAGTCCAGACTGAAGATGCAGCAGTTTACTACTGTCAGAGTTTTCATGTTATCAACAGTCAGTATGTGTTCACACAGTGAAAAAGCGTCGTACAAAAACCTCCCTCAGTCAGACTGAACAGAAACTGAACTGACTGCTGCAGCTGGAAGCTACTGCAGAGACTGATACACTTCACTGAGGACACACACACACACACACACACACACACACACACACCACACACACACACACACACACACACACACACACACACACACACACACACACACAGTAAGACTATAAGATAAGATAAACTTTTTGTTCCACAATGTGTGTGAAAAACATCCATAGATGTTATAGAACAATCATCACAGCAAGGTTCCTAAAGCACTAATCCCTTTAAGTAAATCATTTAATTGTAGTAAAACCAAAGAGATCCTCCCAGTCCTTCTTGACCTAGACATTAGTCTATCTGCTATTTAAAAGCTTTATTGACACAGGGACAAATTAATGTTTACATCTATTTACATCATCCCCTCAGTTTGTCATCACACCATTTTACAACCTTTGAATCTCTGAAAGGTAGTTAGATAGATCACTGTCCTTTTTTATTAAAGCTAGGATGGCAGTATCATCACAACATGTAATGATATAGTTGTTGGGATTATATCTTCTATACTCATCTGTGTAAAGGGTAAACAGGACAGGTGAACTGACCAGCCCTGGGGGGCTCTGGTGCTTAAAGTTCTCCACTCTGAGAGAGTACCATTAACACTGACCTGCTGTTTACCATTCATTAGAAACCAGTGGTACCACCTAATAATGAGGGATGGACATTAAGGTCATTCATCTTTTTAATGAATAGGTGTTGCTGTACCGTATTAAATGCTGAACTGACATCTACAAATAAAACACGTTCATATGAGGTAGGGTCCTCTAAATGCTTAGATATCAAATGTACCATGGCAGTGACTGCGTCATCTCTACCTCTTTTGCCCCTAAATGCAAACTGATAAGGATCTAATGAGCAAATGACATCTGTTTTCAATAGGTTGATAATGATTTTCTCAAAACTACTGGGCGGTTTTCATTATAATCCTTACAGCATACCTTTTTAGGAACAGGAATAATAATAGAGATTTTCCAAGTGGAAGGAATAACATGTGAGTCCAGAGACTTTTGGTAAATAGGACACAAGGCCTCTGCCAGCTCTACGCTGCATCATTTCAGCAGAGACCCAGAAATGCCGTCTGGTCCAGCGGCCTTCCTAGGGCAGGTGGGTGAGAAAAGACTCTGTACCACATGCTGGTCAACAGTGATTTTTGGGGGATTCAGTGCAGGTAATGAGTCTAGAGCCTCTATTTTATCCTACTAGAACTCAACTAATCAAAACCTTTCATAAAAGTTATTTAATTCATCGGCTTTTTCCCCTCATTAAGAACACTGATACATTTTTTAGCCGGGGCCAGGTTTGTCATAAATTTCATGAAATCCCATATTTTTTTCATATTCATAGTGGAGCAGTGGATTTCAACTTTCTCCTTCTCCTTCCTCCTTGCCTTTCCTAATATACTGTTGAGTTTTCGTGGATCTCCCTCATGGCCACATGGCCGCAGTAAAAACTGCACTAACTTGGACCTCTGCACATCATTGTCCCAAACGTGGATTGCTTTTAAGCACGAACTTCTAGGTTTGACTTTAGTAATTCAATGATGGGATGTGGATATCAGTGAAGTTAGTATTGTGTGATGGGCGTGAGTGGACAATAATCACATGTGGGGGTGTTGTAAAGGTTGATAGGAGCAGAGTAGAGAACTAAAGCAGACGGGAGAGGAGCAAAGCTGCAGCAGAGTGGAGAGTCAGCCAGAGAGAGGGCTGCACTGCATCCAGACTTAAATAATGGTCCGTTCATGCCACTTGGGAATATCAGGGACCGCCCCCATGATTACATTGTTTTTCTGACTGCCAGCGTTCATATGCTATGGTCGGGATGCGTGTTCATCTTCTGTTATATTGGCGTTTGGCATAACAACTTGTTGCATGACTGCCACCAACTGTTGGGCGTAGCCTAGAGCATCAGGTGTGTGAAAACATGGAGGCCACAATAAAGATTTGCTGCTGTTTTCTTATGCGAGGATACAAACAAAAATATATTACATGCATGCGTACACCCTTCAACAAATTTGAACGATCGTCGACCATGTTTCTGTACGTCAGTTGTCAACAACGTGTCACCAACTGGGAAACTCTGTTAGCAAAATCTAGCCCCAGTTTCCCACCTCTGATTCCCACATGAAGTGACGTGAATGATGACGTTTTCACTGGGAAAGATGTTTTTCCGATGCCCATAAATGCATGGTAACCGCCTGCAACTGGGAACATCCTCAGCAGTTCCCAGTTGCTCTAACCATCACCTGCAGAGAGAGCACAGACAGCTGAATCACACAGCTAACTCAAGATGACACCATCCATTCATATCACATTAGAATTTCATGGTCATTCTTGACTTTGGAAACAGTAAAACAATCTCTTCACAACGTCCATCCAGTAGCTGTTGTTGAGCTTTTAATCATATCACATACGTTTACTCAGCAGATGTTATTAAAATGTTGATTTTCAAATTCCCATTCCTCTCAGCATTTGGGAGACTTCTTGTCCACGTTGGCTTAGAAGTTAAAATATTCCATGAGAACTGGGTGAACTCCGTCTGCTGAGGAAGATCATGTAATTGGATCCAAAGCTCTAAGACAAGACAAGACAAGACCGAGTAAAAATGTTGCAGATTCTGAGACGAGACCGAAACCTTCAAAGAGTGGTCTTGAGACCAAGACTGATATTGAGAACTACAACACTGGCCTCAGCCTTCTATAAAGACTCCTCACTGCTTTACTTGGTGGAATCTTCACATTACAAACACCCAAACATGTCAAACCTGCATTAATATTAATATCACTAATTATTATCAAAAATAGACCATATTACCAAACTGGAAAGATGGAACAAAACAGTCCACAAGACACTGGATCAGTTTACTACCAGACTTTTCAATATCCTCTCCATGTGAATATGTAAATATGTAGGTCCATGCTCTCAGCACTGAGGGGGAAACAGCATGACATGTTGAGGACAGCTACAGTTCACTGACTCTGTGTGTTTGCATATGTGTCCTGCCTCTCTGCTCCCAGCCGTTAAGAGGCCAGTGTTGATCAGTGACTGTCCAGGACTTTCAGAGCTACTGACACACCGGCAGCACGATGATGATGTCACTGATTCTACTGCTGGCCACCCTGGGGCTCCTTGTTCAGGGTGAGACTCTGTTCTGAAAACTTTGCTTCAGGATGCAACCAGGTTCACCTCAGTGATGTTCTGCTATGATGGAGAAACACTGGAACAAGCAGCATTGCCCTTCTTCCATCTCTTCTCCATGTTAAAGAAATGAGACTCTTCTGTTTGGATGTTGATCTTCTTTCTCCAAGCTGGATCTGTCTCAATAACCCTTCTGCTCTTTTTCATGTTTTCCAGGTTCATCAGGAGAAATCATCCTGACTCAGTCTCCTGGATCTCAGTCTGTTGCTCCAGGACAGTCTGTCTCTATCAGATGTAAAGTCAGTTCAGGTGTTAGCTATGACTTGCAGTGGTACCTTCAGAAACCTGGAGAATCTCCCAAACTCTTGATTTATGATGCTCAATCCCGTCAGTCTGGAGTTTCAGATCGTTTCAGTGGGACTCAGTCTGGAACTGACTTCACTCTGACCATCAGTGGAGTTCAGACTAAAGATGCAGGAGATTATTACTGTCAGCAGGATTACAGCTTCCCGTTCACACAGTGATACAACGTCGTACAAAAACCTCCTCAGCTGGAGAGGAACTGATCTGAAAGAACAGCTGCAGAAACCTACAGAAACAGAGACACTTTAGAAGTTTGACTGACACTGAAGTCTATACAACAGAATAATGTCAGGAAATACTGCTCATACTATAGTAAGCTATAATAGTAATCTTGTTGAAAAAGTGTAGTTAACCGTGTATTTAAAATCAGATCAAACTATATGTGAAAAGTAGATAAGTTAATAAAGCTAACACCACTTTGTTTAGCTGTGAAATCAAATATTTATTTCCATTTTAGTGTTTAACTTAATTTTCACATTCAAATACAATTTGAAATGTATTTAATTTATATTCAAGTCAGTTTATTTTCCAACACACCTCAACACATATGTTTATAATGAACTTGTGTTGATAGTGAAATGCATATGTAATGTAATATTTTGAGATCACACTTCTGATAATAATATTTTTAATTATATAATATGCTGATGATATCCTACTTTATAATTCAAGTGCACTTACTGTATTTCTTCTCAGGCTCTGCAATTTACACAGATTCATTATACTCTATAGTCACATCTAAAAACAATTCAAGGTAGTAAACACTTCATTTATTAGATACATAGTATATCTGAATATCCTAAAAATTTGAAATAATCAGCTTTCCTACAAAACCAAATTTTAAATTACTCCAATGAAGCAGTTTCCGAGGACACATAAGCTTTAAAGAATTTGGAATAAATGATGGATTTACTTCTATCTTGTCTGGGTCACATTAATGATTCTCTGATTAGTTTTGTGTCTTCAAAATATATTAAACATGTTATTATATTACCTTATAGTTTCTTTCTCGAGATATTTCCAGTCAGTTTTACATTAAACTCAGTTGAGTTTAACATTTCTAGATTTATGGAACTATGAAGACAGAGATATCTGTTTCTTTTACAATAACAGACATGTAAACAACTGATTTGATGAAAAGAACTTTATTGTGTTAAAATAATCAAAATTAAAACATGCAACACACTTTATCAATGAAACTTGTAATTAGACAGTGAGTGAGGGAAAGAGATAAACAGAGAGAGAGTTCCAGACTGAGATCAGTATCAGAGTGAAACCAGTAGCAGAGTCCCAGTGAGTCAGGTCAGGACTGGGAACACTGGTCTCTCCTCAGTGTCTCTGAGAGAGGAGTCTGGGAGCCCTGGGTGGCCTCACAGGTCACAGAGCCCACCTTCCTCCACTGGTCTGCAGGGAGCCTCAGGGTGCTGCTCCAGCTGTAGTGGCCGTCCTTCCCCAGCACCCCGGGGCTCCTGCTCTCCTCCCAGCTGCTGCTGCTGCTGCCGTCCACCTTCCAGGCCAGACTCCAGTCTGAGGGGAAGCCCTTGTTGGCCAGGCACATGAGCGTGGCCTTCCCCTTCAGCAGCTCCTCACTGGAGGGGGGCAGCACCGTCAGGGTGGGGCGGACATCACCTAGGAGACACCAATCAGCTTAGAGGACAGGGACCACACAGCTGTCAATCAACCAGCAGACACTTGGACACCTTTACTGTGTGAGAGTTGGTGTTCTCCTTTAAGGAGTTTCTGTCAGATGGTTGTTCTGCTCCACCAGTCACTCACTCACACATTGTTTCACTTCCCTTTAAGAAGCCTCTCATGTAAATCAGCACAGAGAGAATCATCTACACAACGAGCTGATATATATCTAACTATACACTGGAAATAAAATGTCAACTTTTGGACGAATCTTTAAACCTCCAAATCTAAATCATCACCAACCTAACTATACATGACTTTAAAGTATTTAGTGTAATAGAAACAAATCCAGAAAATGAGCTGACAACATCAAATGTTCTTCATGTGGATTTTGATCATCATTACCAAACTGTTCAAATAGTTTTCAAACTTTCAAACAATACACGACACAGTAAAGAGATGTTGCACATTTTCAAATACCGATCTTTATCTTTGCTCTGTTCAATTGTTTGAATATTTGAATCTTCATTTGCTTTAAACAGTTATCATTGATGTGGAAAATGAAAAATGAATCTTGTAGAACAGTTTTTCAGTTTGATCTTTTCTACACTTCAAGTCATTTAAATTTCAGTTTGACAGAAATGTGTAAAGAAATGTTTAGTGAAGCTGCTCTGAGTTAGTCTCCACGATAAAGGAGGAGAAAGAAAAACATGAATACATATATATTTTATCGACTGTAAACTGATTTTATAAAACATTACTTTACAATATTTACTATATAGTTTTTAGTATTTGTGCAGAAACTTACTTCCAACATTCAGTCTGGTTCCTCCACCGAACGTGTTCCACAGTGATACAAAGTCATTGAGCCGCCGTACAAAAACCTCTCACTGTAGAGAGACACGGCTCTCTGACTTTGTCAGACTGAACTAAAGCTACAAGCCCTCAAGATGCTACTTTACCATTAAAGCTGGTAATAATGATTAATCCTCTGACTCAATATTTCATTTTCTTACAATAAACTTTTGAATTTTCTATTTCAACAGCAAACCTTTGCCTCTTAGAGCAAAATATTTCAGTAAAAATGATGGATTAATATTTCACACATCTGGAAAGGTAAGCGTGTAGAAAGTAAAGGAAGAAACCTAGCTCCTGAAATGAAAGGTTTTTTAAAAGTTTGACTTACTTCCAACATTCAGTCTGGTTCCTCCACCAAAAGTCCACCACAGTGATACAAAGTCATTGAGCCGCCGTACAAAAACCTCTCACTGTAGAGAGACACGGCTCTCTGACTTTGACACAAACAAACTCACCAAAATGAGGCTGTTTGTAAAATCTTGTCAGATAAAAAGAAAACTGACAATAACACAGTGCTGCAGATTCATAGAAAACATGCTTTTCATTCATACTGATTTCAAATTAAGTGTATATTTTTTGTTTATATCTACTATTTTCAATTACAGAAGAAATTAGATTACTTTTGTTGTCCACCTCAGTGGAAATTTGTCTTTGGCTTTTCCCAGAGTACAGCAAATGTTCATACAATGCACATAACACAGCACACCATTAAAAACATACAGACAATGCAAAATACAATATAAAATAGTGCAAAAGGGAAGGTGGCAGCAAATAAGTCTTATAAAAAATACAAGAGATCAAATCTTAAAAAATAACAAGTGATCTCTGATGCAGTCATTCTGTGTTCAATGGCTGTATGGCATAGGGAATAAAGACTTCTTTTATGTGTTCCAGCTGGTCCTGGGAAGCCTAAATCTAACATTTGAAGATTTGTCAAGAAGTCAAAGTGTTACTGAAAGATCCTAATCAATACTCTGATAAAGTGATTGATCCATTGATGAACAGCATCATCAGAGTAATCCAAGTCCCTGTTGGAGTCAGTCAGAGCATTTCCATAGAGAGCCACTTTGCATCAGCAGCACCATGCTCCAGTGCTCTGGGAGAGTTTATAGTCCTGAGAGTTGAACACTGGATGACTGACAGCTGTCCTTCATGACAACAGAAGACACAGAAATCCTCCTCATCAAAAACATGACTTTGATCTCCGTCCTCATCTGGACTCTCCTCTGCTGCTGCTTCACAGGTAAAGTCCAGAGAATCAAACTCCTCTCCTCTATCAACATCCGTCCCTCTGAAATGAAGACGACTAAACCGTGACGCTGCTTTATGTTTTTGTCTCTGTATCCTCAGAGTCCAGAGGCCAGGTCACAGTGACTCAGCCTGGAGCAGTGAGCTCTGGTCTGGGAGGCTCCGTCTCCATCAGCTGTAGGACCAGTCAGAATGTGTATGTTTATAGCGGCTACCACAGATTAGCCTGGTACCAACAGAGAGATGGAGAAACTCCTAAACTACTCATTTACTATGCTAGCACTCGACAATCAGGGATTCCAGGTCGTTTTACAGGCAGTGGATCAAACTCTGACTTCACTCTGACCATCAGTGGAGTCCAGACTGAAGATGCAGCAGTTTACTACTGTCAGAGTTTTCATGTTATCAACAGTCAGTATGTGTTCACACAGTGAAAAAGCGTCGTACAAAAACCTCCCTCAGTCAGACTGAACAGAAACTGAACTGACTGCTGCAGCTGGAAGCTACTGCAGAGACTGATACACTTCACTGAGGACACACACACACACACACACACACACACACACACACACACACACACACACAGTAAGACTATAAGATAAGATAAACTTTTTGTTCCACAATGTGTGTGAAAAACATCCATAGATGTTATAGAACAAACATCATAGCAGGGTTCCTAAAGCACTAATCCCTTTAAGTAAATCATTTAATTGTAGTAAAACCAAAGAGATCCTCCCAGTCCTTCTTGACCTAGACATTAGTCTATCTGCTATTTAAAAGCTTTATTGACACAGGGACAAATTAATGTTTACATCTATTTACATCATCTCCTCAGTTTGTCATCACACCATTTTACAACCTTTGAATCTCTGAAAGGTATTTAGATAGATCACTGTCCTTTTTCATTAAAACTAGGATGGCAGTATCATCACAACATGTAATGATATAGTTGTTGGGATTATATCATCTATACTCATCTGTGTAAAGGGTAAACAGGACAGGTGAACTGACCAGCCCTGGGGGGCTCTGGTGCTTAAAGTTCTCCACTCTGAGAGAGTACCATTAACACTGACCTGCTGTTTACCATTCATTAGAAACCAGTGGTACCACCTAATAATGAGGGATGGACATTAAGGTCATTCATCTTTTTAATGAATAGGTGTTGCTGTACCGTATTAATTGCTGAACTGACATCTACAAATAAAACACGTTCATATGAGGTAGGGTCCTCTAAATGCTTAGATATCAAATGTACCATGGCAGTGACTGCGTCATCTCTACCTCTTTTGCCCCTAAATGCAAACTGAAAAGGATCTAATGAGGAAATGACATCTGTTTTCAATAGGTTGGTAATGATTTTCTCAAAACAACTGGGCGGTTTTCATTATAATCCTTACAGCATACCTTTTTAGGAACAGGAATGATGATAGAGATTTTCCAACTGGAAGGAACAACATGTGAGTCCAGAGACTTTTGGTAAATAGGACACAAGGCTTCTGCCAGCTCTACGCTGCATCATTTCAGCAGAGACCCAGAAATGCCGTCTGGTCCAGCGGCCTTCCTAGGGCAGGTGGGTGAGAAAAGACTCTGTACCACATGCTGGTCAACAGTGATTTTTGGGGGATTCAGTGCAGGTAATGAGTCTAGAGCCTCTATTTTATCTTACTACAACTCAGCTAATCAAAACCTTTCATAAAAGTTGCACCTCTAAAGCCCGACATGTACACTGAGACCAAAAGTTCAGTCTTGTCTTTGGAAACAGCAAAACAATCTCTTTACAACCTTCATCCAGTAGTTTTTTAGCTTTCAATAATATCACATGATCTTCCTCAGCAGATGTTTGTAAAAATGTTGATTTTCAAATTCCCATTCCTCTGAGCATTTGTGTAAGACTTATTGTCAACGTCGCTTAAAAGTTAAAATATTCCATGAGAACTGGGTGAACTCCGTCTGCTGAGGAAGATCAAGTAATCAGGTCCAAAGCTCCAGAACAGCTACTGAATGGACCTTATGGTGAAATGGTTTTGATATCAAACATGAACTTTCATTCTCAACTTTTCAGTCAACACGGACGAGAAGTTTTTTAAAATGCAGCATGAAGAACTTCAAAGAACTCACATTACTGCTCACAGCTGTAACTACATGGACTTGAGACAAAGAAATCTTTCTAACTGGAAGTGAAGATGACTTCCATGTTTTCTGGCTCTGCCCACATGTCCAAAACTTCTGGGTGGAGTTTTTTGAGCATGTTATCTGAGATCATTGGCCTCAGCCAGTGCTGTAGTCAAGACCACCTAAATCGAGACCAAGTTTGTATCAAGACCGAGACAACACCAAGACTTTGAGGGGTTGAGACCGAGTCAAGACCAAGACCAGACCAGTGCGAGTCCCACACTGCGTGACACGAAAAAATGTGGGAAATGCTAACCATAGGCACTCCTCTAATTAATCTGAAAGATCCCCATATAAAAACAAGAGCCCCTTACCCAACAATAAGATTGTTCTTCAATCACCTCTTTAATTGCCATAAGTGTATCTTGAGAAATGCCATAATAAAATAATCAAAAGGCAGTTATGGTCTTGACTGGTCTTAAAATAAAACCCAGAGTCCTCTTTATCTGAGACGAGATCGTGTAAACCTGCAGTCGATTCGAGACGAGACTGAAACCTTCAAAAAAGAATATATTAATATTCATATCACTAATCATTATAAAAAAACTGGAAAGACAGAACAACACTGTCCACAAGTCACATGATCAGTTTACTACCAGACTTTTCAAAATCCACTCCATGTGAATATGTAAATATGTAGGTCCATGCTCTCAGCACTGAGGGGGAAACAGCATGACATGTTGAGGACAGCTACAGTTCACTGACTCTGTGTGTTTGCATATGTGTCCTGCCTCTCTGCTCCCAGCCGTTAAGAGGCCAGTGTTGATCAGTGACTGTCCAGGACTTTCAGAGCCACTGACACGCCGGCAGCACGATGATGATGTCACCGATTCTACTGCTGGCCACCCTGGGGCTCCTTGTTCAGGGTGAGACTCTCTTCTGAAAACTTTGCTTCAGGATGCAACCAGGTTCACCTCAGTGATGCTCTGCTATGATGGAGAAACACTGGAACAAGCAGCATTTACCTTCTTCCATCTCTTCTCCATGTTAAAGAAATGAGACTCTTCTGTTTGGATGTTGATCTTCTTTCTCCAAGCTGGATTTGTCTCAATAACCCTTCTGCTCTTTTTCATGTTTTCCAGGTTCATCAGGAGAAATCATCCTGACTCAGTCTCCTGCTCAGTCTGTTGCTCCAGGACAGTCTGTCTCTATCAGATGTAAAGCTAGTTCAACTGTTAGTACAAGCGTACTCAGCTGGTACCTTCAGAAACCTGGAGAAGCTCCTAAACTCCTGATTTATTCAACTTCAACCCTTCATACTGGAGTTTCAGATCGTTTCAGTGGAAGTGGATCAAACACTGACTACACTCTGTCCATCAGACTGAAGATGCAGCAGTTTACTACTGTCAGCAATATCAAAGCTATCCAGTCACACAGTGATACAACGTTGTACAAAAACCTCACTCAGCTGGAGAGGAACTGATCTGACTCAACAGCTGCACTGAAGCTAAAACACAAGTTTGACTTAACAAAAATATATTTAATAATATTTGAATTTGAACACTTTAACACTGAATATACTTCTATCTAACTACAAGTTATACTTTACCGTCTTTCATTAAAACAGGGTTTGACATTCTGCTGCACATCAGAGCTAACTTCTTTTAAAGTATAATTTCAATTCTTTGATAAGTTTAATCCAGAGTATGATAACACATGAACACTAAAACTGTAAATAAGATTTGATTATTTCATATCTAACCAGATTTCATAGACACTCAAACTTATTACTACTCTTAGTTGAACTACATTACAACATTTAATTTAATTCATGTTGTAAAGTTACTCATCACATCTATGACATTTTTGTCATTTTGTGTTTTGTACTTTTAGTGAACAAATGTATTTTATGATTGAAACCAAAAATAGTTCATGGAGTATGTAAATCAGAAACGTTTAAATTAATTCCTTTTGTCGTCTCTTTATTTGTCTTCATGGACCTTCAGCAGAAACACAATGAAAAAGTTTCCAGAGTATGAACTGAAGATCAGTTATTTTATTTCTCTCTTTGCTGATGATATTGTGCTTTTTATTTCAGATTTAGCAAATATTGTTCAGACTTTTGTATTTTTTTATAATAATAGACAATTTTTTAGAGACACTTAAAGCAATTACAATATAACAGTCCTTACTTTAAACACACTTCAGTAATAAGAGATGATTGGATGATGTATCATTGAAATGTTCTGACCATGACTTTTGATCCAAAGGTTTATTATTACAGACATTGTTTTGTATAATCCTAAACTGTCTTTCTGCAGTCATCATTAGAGAGTTTACAACATCTTTGTTGGATCAGTTTGTCCTCAGGAATTCAAAAAGTCACTAACACACTTAACCCTTGTGTTGTCACCGGGATTTTGTATTGGCCTGGCGTTGAGCTTCCGTGTGTCAGATGGTTTTTCAGCTCCACCAGTCACTCACTCACACATTGTTTCACTTCCCTTTAAGAAGCCTCTCATGTAAATCAGCACAGAGAGAATCATCTACACAATGACCCGAAATATATCAAACTATACACTGGAAATAAAATGTCAAATATTTCACAAATTATAAAACCCTAACCATACATTACTTTAGAGTATTAATATTTATTGGAAACAAATACAAATAATCAACTGACAACAATGAAATGTTCTTCATGTGGATTTCAGTCATTATTGAGAAAACTGTTCAAAAGATTTCAAACACAATTTGCAACAATATATGACATTATATTCATAGTGTAACATTAAAGACTAAACTTTACAAACATCTAAAAGTTGAATTTAAGTTTGAGTTCATCATCAAGTTATTTAAATTGAGAGAAATGTATATTGAAGCTGCTCTGAGTCTCCATGATAAAGGAGGATGAATAAAAACATAAATACACATACCACAGTGATACAAAGTCATTGAGCTGCCGTACAAAAACCTCTCACTGTAGAGAGACACGGCTCTCTGACTTTGACACGAACAAAAAAAAAAAAAACACAGTGCTGCAGATTTCCAGTAAGCATGTTTTGATATATAATACATGTATATGATCTCTTCTCTTGCAATCAATTTAAATAAGACACCAGACAGTAGATTAGATTGACTTTATTGTCCACCTCAGTGGAAGTTTGTGTTTGTCACATAACACAGCACACCATTAAAAAATTACACAATAGTGTAAATGGACAGGTAGCAGCAAATAAGTCTTAAAAAAAATACAAGAAAGCAAATCTTATAAAATAACAAGTGTTCCCTGATGGAGTCATTCTGTGTTCAATGACTGTATGGCATAGGGAATAAAATACTTCTTGTAAATATTCCAGCAGGTCCTTGGGACCCTAAATCTAACATTTACTATACTCTGATAAAGTGATTGATCCATTGATAAACAGCATCATCAGAGTAATCCAAGTCCCTTTTGGAGTCAGTCAGAGCATTTCCATAGAGAGCCACTTTGCATCAGCAGCACCATGCTCCAGTGCTCTGGGAGAGTTTATAGTCCTGAGAGTTGAACACTGGATGACTGACAGCTGTCCTTCGTGACAACAGAAGACACAGAAATCCTCCTCATCAAAAACATGACTTTGATCTCCGTCCTCATCTGGACTCTCCTCTGCTGCTGCTTCACAGGTAAAGTCCAGAGAATCAAACTCCTCTCCTCTATCAACATCCGTCCCTCTGAAATGAAGACGACTAAACCGTGACGCTGCTTTCTGTTTTTGTCTCTGTATCCTCAGAGTCCAGAGGCCAGGTCACAGTGACTCAGCCTGGAGCAGTGAGCTCTGGTCTGGGAGGCTCCGTCTCCATCAGCTGTAGGACCAGTCAGGATATTTACAATTCTAACTGTTTAGCCTGGTACCAACAGAGAGATGGAGAAACTCCTAAACTGCTCATTTACTATACTAGCACTCGACAATCAGGGATTCCAGGTCGTTTTACAGGCAGTGGATCAAACTCTGACTTCACTCTGACCATCAGTGGAGTCCAGACTGAAGATGCAGCAGTTTACTACTGTCAGAGTGCACATTACATCAACAGTCAGTGGTTGTTCACACAGTGAAAAAGCGTCGTACAAAAACCTCCCTCAGTCAGACTGAACAGAAACTGAACTGACTGCTGCAGCTGGAAGCTACTGCAGAGACTGATACACTTCACTGAGGACACACACACACACACACACACACACACACACACTCACACACACACACACACACACACACACACACACACACACACACACACACACACACACACACACACACACACGTAGGACCTGGCTCAAGTGGCAAAAACAAAAGGGACACACACCATGATCAAGTTTTTACAATACCTAATTATTAAAACAAATGAAAACATTAACTTAGCGGAAGAAATCTGTGTCACCGTGAGGGATAACCAAGGTGCTGTGATGCTTAGTGTGAGCAGAGAAACAGCTGAAAGACTGACAACTGGTAAGTAAAAAAAAAGAAAAGTCAGTTACCTTAATACCATTATACATTTGGGTGACAATTATTGAAATGATTGAGATCTGTTTTTTTCAGACAGCAGATATGCCAGTGACATACTGGAGCAGGTTAGAGCTGCAGAAAACAATCAAGGTACATTCTGTTTTTACGATGCCAAACATGAATATTAAAATGCATGTAACCATTCTTTTCAATGTTCTGGATCTCTTTCTCTGCAGTAAACCCACAAATAGCAAGGGTTGTGACCCAACCTCCTGTCTTTCCCACTCCTCAACCTCTATTCACCCAGGGCCCCACCTCTACTCCTACTCCCTAGCCTATAGTCCCCCCCCCCCCACACTCCAGGTCCGCTGCTACTCTCAGTTCTTTTAAATCAAGGCTGAAGACCTTTCTTTTTGATGTTGCCTTTCTTTAAATAATTGTTAATTTATTATGCTGAAGTTGCATTGTTGAAACTGTATGAAAATCTATATAAGCATATAAAGAGAAATTAAAAAGTAAGACCGGTGGGACCGGCCCGTTCTGGGAACAGCAAGGATTGCTGGTGGATTAAGTGTATAGAGCAACATTGTCCCATACTAGCACCATAAAATCTCGTATTTTATCTGCTTTTATATTTTTAACTGTTTTTAACTGCTCTTTAATGTTTAATTTCTTATACTGCACTGTAACTTTTATCCTTGTATTTCAATCGTTCTTATGTAAAGCACTTTGAATTGCCCTGTTGCAGAACTGTGCTATACAAATAAAGCTGCCTTGCCACTTAGCACACAAGCATGGTGTCAAACGACGACAGAACACGAGCAACATCACAAGTACTAATAAAAGTAACTAAATTGCGTCTGGGCTCCAATTATTCAATACTGAAATGGTATTCTCTCCCTTGTTCAGCCTAGCTACGTCCCGCACCCCCCCACACTCGAAACCATCAGTTGCAAGCACCTCTGACCCCAAAGTCTATCAGTTTTTTTTTTTTTTGGTCCATATGCAGTTAATGACCTGCATATTCCACAAAGTAGAGGAACTTTCTGTTTTTCCAAATGTCCGTTTGTGCTTAGAAAATCGAACTGATGAGCGTTACACTGACCCAAGACAACAAAGATATGCTCGGGGCAACAGTGAACAGCAGACAGGTAATGGTGAGGGAATGCTTGTGGTTCTGAAAACAGCTGCATGTATCAGCCAGAATGTCCATAACAGAGTTGTTAAAAGCTGACATGAAGATACTATTCCTCAGCTTTAGTGTTGTTGGCAGATAGTTCCAGTCTTTGGCTGCAGCAGACTGTAATGACGACAGACCGAAGACAGAATTTGTTTTGGGAACTTTGAACAGAATATGATGAGAAGAACGTGTGTCAACTTATATCACTAATGAAACAAACAGTGGTGGACTCTTAACTCTTTTCACATTGTGATGAACAAAGTTTTACTAGAAACATAAACTCAGAAAAGTGATTTATAAATTTTAAAACCGTTAAAGTGATATGAACTTATGAACTGAGGAGATCAGATTACCACAAGATCTAAAACCACTTCTGTATCAAAGTGCACAGCACAGCAGGTAATTCCCATCTACCTGTTACCTGCTTTAGATCAGACACATTAGATGACAGTGGTGACCATTATTGTTGTGAGAAAAACCCAAAGAATCTGTTGACTTTCTCTCACATTGACTTTGTCAAGGAGAGCAGTAACAGTGGTGCTGACGAGAGTTTGACTTTCATCCTTTCCCACCAGCTCCATACCTGCTGTAGGACACCACAGCTGAACACTGTCAGGCTGCACCGAGCAGATGGGACCTGCATTACATCATCTCATCAGTTCTTTCTAAAAGAATCATCTCATGGAAATGCTACAGAGGAAAACTCTCTCAGGATTTAATTGATACTGTATATGTTCATTTAAGAAAGGAACACATGACGGGAGACATTCTTCTATCAATAAGCTCGGACGACATTAACTTGATACATTTGTCTTTATTGTTTTAACATACAGATAATATCAGCATTGCTGCAAGCAACACAAAATGAACTTTCAAATTGTGATGAATCTGTAGAGAGAAAGAAAGAGTAGCAGAGAGCAGACTGAGATCAGTATCAGAGTGAAACCAGTAGCAGAGTCCCAGTGAGTCAGGTCAGGACTGGGAACACTGGTCTCTCCTCAGTGTCTCTGAGAGAGGAGTCTGGGAGCCCTGGGTGGCCTCACAGGTCACAGAGCCCACCTTCCTCCACTGGTCTGCAGGGAGCCTCAGGGTGCTGCTCCAGCTGTAGTGGCCGTCCTTCCCCAGCACCCCGGGGCTCCTGCTCTCCTCCCAGCTGCTGCTGCTGCTGCCGTCCACCTTCCAGGCCAGACTCCAGTCTGAGGGGAAGCCCTTGTTGGCCAGGCACATGAGCGTGGCCTTCCCCTTCAGCAGCTCCTCACTGGAGGGGGGCAGCACCGTCAGGGTGGGACGGACATCACCTAGGAGACACCAATCAGCTTAGAGGACAGGGACCACACAGCTGTCAATCAACCAGCAGACACTTGGACACCTTTACTGTGTGAGAGTTGGTGTTCTCCTTTAAGGAGTTTCTGTCAGATGGTTGTTCTGCTCCACCAGTCACTCACTCACACATTGTTTCACTTCCCTTTAAGAAGCCTCTCATGTAAATCAGCACAGAGAGAATCATCTACACAACGAGCTGATATATATCAAACTATACACTGGAAATAACAAACAAAATTTGCAACAATATGACATTATATTCATAGTGTAACATTAAAGACTAACCTTAACAAACATTTTAAGTAGAATATAAGTTTTGTGTTCATCATCAAGTTATTTAAATTGACAGAAATGTTTATTGAGGCTGCTCTGAGTTAGTCTCCATGATACAGGAGGATGAATTAAAACATGAATACATTTCATCAATAAAATAACATATTTATCTGCCCATCCAAAAATGTAATTTAAAACATTACTTTACAATAATGTATTAACTTTTTTGTGCAGGAACTTACTTCCAACATTCAGTCTGGTTCCTCCACCAAAAGTCCTCCACAGTGATACAAAGTCATTGAGCCGCCGTACAAAAACCTCTCACTGTAGAGAGACACGGCTCTCTGACTTTGTCAGACTGAACTAAAGCTACAAGCCCTCAAGATGCTACTTTACCATTTAAGCTGGAAATAATGACTTTTACTTACAATTACTTCTTGAATTGATGTTGCTAAAGTGAACTTTGAGTCTTAGAGCAAACTTTTGTGGAAATCCATATCCATAAATATTGAAAGGCAACAATTTTTTCCAAGACGGTTGAATATAAAAGAATACAAAGAAAAATAGCTCCTGAAATAAAAAACAGTTGACTTACTTCCAACATCCAGTCTGGTTCCTCCACCGAACGTGTTCCACAGTGATACAAAGTCATTGAGCCGCCGTACAAAAACCTCTCACTGTAGAGAGACACGGCTCTCTGACTTTGACACAAACAAACTCACCAAAATGAGGCTGTTTGTAAAATCTTGTCAGATAAAAAGAAAACTGACAATAACACAGTGCTGCAGATTTCCAGAATACATGTTTTTCATTCATATTGATTTCAAATTAAGTGTATATGTTTTGTTTATACCATCTATTTTCAATTACAGAAGAAATTAGATTAATTTTGTTGTCCACCTCAGTGCAAAGTTGTCTTTGGCTTTTCTTTTTTATTTTTTTTTAAAGAGCTTTATTAAAGTTTTTACAAAATACAATTCATGAACAGTAAGCTACATAGTATATAAAAAACACAGTACAAAAATAACAAAACAAAGCAAAACATAATTCATAACAATAACAAACGTAATCAATGAGATGTACCAGTGCAAAGATGGGCTATTAAAGTGCATTCAGTACAAAGAGACCTTCATAAAGTGCATATCGTAAAGTGCATAGAGTCTTTCATAAAGTGCTGTAATTCACAGGGTCAAAGTGTTCCAAGGAAGGAGCTGTTTTTGGTCCAGATTTCTTCTTCTCCTTAGTTCAGTGAGCACTTGTTTGCACACGTCATCACTATTGATAACAGTCTGTTGTAAAACCATACAGCATCTTGTTTTCCATATCTTAAAATATACAATACATATGATTATTTGTATCAGTTCCCCGTGTTTCTCTGGTAGAGTCTCATCAATAATACAGTACATAACAGATTGATATGAAAGGTCAAATTTCACACCATACACTTTTAACTTGTCCCAGACTTCTTTTGCTCTGTAACAGTCTATTAAGAGGTGCTGTTGTGTCTCATCTTCGTCGCAGTAAATCATTGGACATTTTTGGTTTTTACATAGCAACTCCAAGACACCACAGCTCTGACAGGAAGTCTGTTTACGGACATCAGCCATCTCACGTCACGAATGCTCTCCCAAAGGTTTTTATTTGTTTTAAATTTCAGGAACTGGGTTCCTTCGTTGTGTGTTAGGTGTTTATAATTTATATACCCACCATATTTATAATCATACATTTTTTAAAAAATCATTTTACTCGAGAGGACATTCCAGTCTATTTGAAGTTTTTCATATTCATACATAAAATCACCATAAATCAGGTTATATTCTGGAAATTGTCTGGCTCTCCCTCTCCTTTTTGGCTTTTCCCAGAGTACAGCAAATGTTCATACAATGCACATAACACAGCACATCATTAAAAACATACAGAATATGCAAAATAGAATATGCAAAATAGAATATAAAATCGTACAAATGGGAAGGTGGCAGCAAATAAGTCTAGTAAAAAATACATGAGCGCAAATCTTAAAAAATAACAAGTGATGTAGAAATAATGTCCTGGTTACTTTGGAAACTCCACAGACCAGGGGCGATTCTAGGATTTGACCTTTGGGGGGGCTCAGCCCCTAATGAGCAGTTGATAGCAGTTAAGATAGGAGGGGT
>CM042330.1:4498808-4546308 GCA_023566125.1 Zingel zingel
TACCTTACTGAACAGTTTCTCCAGCAGCAGGAACAATGGCAGCAGGCGTACACACTCAGAATAACAATGAAACACGGTTTCTTTTACATCACAATAAGGACATTTGTTGCTAACCCCAGGACTAATGACAGCCAGAAAGGCGTTCACCGCCACTATCCCGTGCAACACTCTCCACTGGAGGTCAGCTACTCTTTTAGTCAATGGTGGTTTATATAAACTCCTCCATGCAGGTTGGACATCGACCGCCAAACCCAGATGTCCTCGCCACGGTGTGTCCACCCGTCCATGGAGTTTACTCTTATTCAAACACAGCACCATCATTTTATAAAAGGCTTTTCCTGTTGCCTCTTTCAGGTCTAAAGTGCAGTGCTTTACATCCAAATAACAACCAACATAGTTATCAAGACGGGGACGGACACATACAGCAGGGAAGGAATCGTCCGATTGAGGAGTAATCAGACCAACATGATATTCCTCCAACATAATGGATTCAGGTCCAGACAGACAGTACTTCCAGTGGTCCAACAGGTTAGAGATTGTTCTGACTCATCTCACACCCAGAACAGCTGCCAAAGCAGCAGCATTGTCTAGATGTGGTCCAGCGATATCCACCACCGTGCCCAACGTGAGCACCCGTGCTCTGCAGAACACGTCCGAGAGGGCAGAACCAGCCCAGCAGGGGTAATCCAACCGGTCCCCGTACACCACCGGTTCCTGTAGCAGCCAGTGTAGGGAGTCACCTTGCACCTGTCTCTCCTTGGTCAACAGCTTCCACACCGTAAACACGCCACGATAGAAAGGAGGCAAAGCCTGGAAACTCAGCTTCCTCACATCCATCAGGAACAGAGGCTCTCTTAGTCCAAAACCCTTAAAGTCTTTCAGCACCCAGTGGGCCAGAGGTCTCCAGACCAAGTCCTTAGGGCCAAACAGCAGTCTCTGGAGGAACTGCAGGTGGAAAGCAGCTCCCCTGCTGGCCAAATGAACCAGTCCTTGTCCTCCCTCGTCCTTGGGAAGAAACAGAACAGCCTGGGGAATCCAGTGCAGCTTGTCCCAAAAAAAAATCAGCCAAAACAGATTGAATCTTCACAAGTAAATCAGAAGGAGGATCCACACAAGACAGCTTATGCCACAGAGAAGAGGACAGCAGATTGTTAATAACAAGTGTCCTCCCTCTATAGGACATGCTCGGTAAGAGCCACTTCCATTTCTTTAATCGGCCTTCTATTTTTTCCAGAGCGTTATCCCAGTTTTTTTGCATCACACACTCCTCACCCAGAAACACACCCAAATACTTCACCCCTCCTTTCTTCCAGGTGAGCCCTCCTGGGAGAGAGAGAGTGCTTTGGAGCTCATCTCCCACCACCACAGCTTCACTCTTAGCCCAGTTCACTTTAGCAGAAGAGATATGATTAAAAATACTTACATTCTGTACCAAAGTGTCGATATCTGTTTGCTTGTTCAAAACAACCATGACATCGTCTGCATAAGCTGATATTTTAACAGCTGTAGCACACCCAGGAAAATACACACCTAAAAGTTCATTCCTGAGTTTATGGAGCAGAGGCTCAATAGCAAGGGAATACAGCATCCCTGACAGAGAGCACCCCTGCCGTACCCCCCTCTGCACATTAAAAGGTGCAGCCAAACCACCATTAACCTTCAATATACTCGCAATGTCACGGTACAGTACCTGGATCTTAGCTATGAAACCTGGGCTGAAGCCAAAAGCATTGAGCGTGAGCCACAAATACTGATGTTCAACCCGGTCAAAAGCCTTTTCCTGGTCTATGGAAATAAGACCAGTATCCATACCCAACGAGCTAGAGACGTCCAAAACATGCCAAATTAAAGTGATATTATCACTCATTAACCTCCCGGGCACACAGTAAGTCTGGTCAACATGAACCACTTCACTTAATACCTCCCGAAGCCGAGAAGCAAGAGCTTTGGACAGGATCTTATAGTCCCCACACAGCAGAGAAACAGGTCTCCAGTGCTTTAAATCCTGTAAATCCCCTTTCTTTGGCAGCAGGGTAATGACTGCCCTTCTGCAGCTCAGCGGCAGAAGTCCTCGGCTCAAGCTGTCCTGAAAGACCTCCAGCAGATCTGCACCAAGTACTGGCCAGAAGGTCTTATAAAAATCCACAGGCAGCCCGTCTATGCCTGGTGCCTTACCGTTCCCCAAACTCATCAGAGCAACATACAGTTCATTCAGGGACAGTGGATCGTCCAGCACGGTGTTGTTGGCAGCACCCACCTGAGGAAGCCCAGCACAGAAAGACGCAGCTGACACAGCATCTTCCACGTACTCCTCTCTGAACAGGTCTTTGTAGAACGAGGTGGCAAATCTCCTGATCTCAGGAGTTCCTGTGATGGTATGTCCGTCGTCAGAGCGTAGCGAATGGATGATCTTTCTTTGACCATTCTTACGCTCCAGACCAAAGAAGAACTGTGAGGGGGCATCCATCTGGGAGGCGTTCATGAAGCGGCAGCGGACCAGAGCCCCCTGTGCAGTGATGCCCAACAGGTTGGCTAAAGCAGCCTTTTTGACTTTAAGAGCTTCAACATGCCCTTGATTTCCTGTGGAATCCACCAAACTCTGTAATTCCACTATTTCCATCTCTAGGTCTTGAAGAGACCTGGTAATGTGCTTGGTGACATTGCGAGTATATTGCTGACAAAAAAGTTTCACCTGGACCTTTCCAATATCCCACCACTGCTGCAACGATGGAAAACTGGACTTAAGAGTCCGGTGTATACCCCACACACACTTAAAAGCCTCTTTAAAAGAATTATCATTTAAAAGTCCAGTATTAAAGTGCCAATAAGCACTGTGCAATTTTACATTTTCAATATAAACAGAGCACTGGACAAGACAATGGTCCGTAAAACCAACAGGAGAAATGATACACTTTTTAAACACACCAAAATGGTGCTTAAAACAATAAAAGCGGTCCAGCCTGGCCAAAGACAACATGTTGTCTCTGGAGTGACTCCAGGTGTACTGCCTGGCGTTCATGTGAAAACCTCTCCACACGTCCTTCAGCTCACAGCTCTCCATCAGACGCCGGAGTCTGGCCGAGGAAGCAGGATGAGGCTCCAGGTGGTTACGGTCTACACTGGGACTCTCTGTGCAGTTAAAGTCACCTCCCAAAAACAAAAAGCCATCAGTACAATCCTGAATGACATCACACAAAAGGTTTAAAAAAGTCATTCGTTCAATGGCCAAAACTGGAGCATACACATTTATAAAAATAAGTTGAACATTTTCAAGTTGAACCTTCATTTTTATAATGTGCCCACACATGATCTCCTCCACACTAAAGGAGCAGGGCCGAAAGCCCTTAGAGAAGAGCACCCCGACCCCCCCACTGTTAGAGGCCTTATGGCTGAGAATAACCTCCCCAGGCCACTGCTTCCTCCACTCACTCTCATTCTCCACATCACTGTGAGTCTCCTGCACAAAGATAACATCCAGCTGTTTGAACTCCATCAGTTTGAACAGAGAAGCTCTTTTAACATCACTTCTTGCTCCATTAATGTTTAAAGACCCAATATTTAAATCTGCCATTAAAAAGAAAAGAGCAAAAACAAAAACACACACAACAAGTATGTGGAGAAACATATTAAACCTAGTCATCATCTTCAATAAGCTGAGCCCTGACTTTAGTCACCAGCTTCTTGAGGCGGTAAACCTCTTGGATAGTGAAGCCTTCAGTATCTTTCCTCAGCCAGGCCACAGACCTGATAAAGCCTCTCAGATCAGGGAAGAACTGCTCTGTCTTCACCGCCTTGATCCCTTTAGTGTCCTGCAGGAACTTCTTGATCTTATCCAGAGGATAAAGAGTTAACTTTTCTGCCTGAGATGCTGTCCACTCACAATCATCATCATCATCATCATCATCACACAGATCCTCTAGCAGCTTTTTAGCTTTAGCATCATTCTGCTCTTTGTTAGAACCACTTTTTCTTTTGCTGGATCTAGTAGTTATATCCATCTCGTCAGACAGATCTTCAGCCAGAGCATCATCGACCACATTTGTGATATTCTGACTGCAGCTTGTGTTACGTGCACTGCCTTCCTCTTTCCCTGTCTGTGTCTTATTTTTTTCTTTCTCATTAGACTGAGCATTTCTTCCATTAACAGTTTTAATTCCACACTCCTGTTGTGCAACATTATTCTCCTTGTCCTGCGTGTCTATCTCTGCAACCTGTGCAGTTTCTGCACACTGTTGCCCACCTGCCGAGTCTGACTCAGCCACAGGTGGCCCAACATCTGAGTCTGAGCCCCCCGGAGGCGGCTCTGCGGCCCGCCCGGCCGAACCGCCCGTTAGATTGAGATCAGCCGCGTTGTCTTTCAGTATCATGAAGGCTTGTCGTCTGTGACACACTACGTGCTTGAGTTTGGGTGATTTACATCCGAGCAGAACCATTTTAATGGGAGACATCAGCTGGCCGTACAGTGACAGCTCTTTGGCCAAATCCTCATTTTTAATGAATGGAGGTGCGTTTGAAATCGTGATTCTTTTAGATGGGCTCACCAGCGGGAGAACCGGGGTGAAAGTATCACGGATTACAATACCTTTCTCCACCACTGTCTCAACCTTCACCACATCATCCAGGAAGATAACCACTGCCTTGTTCATACGGGAGGCCGACTTCACCCTGTCCAACCCCACAACCTCCCCGACAGCACAGCTGGCCTCCTCCACTGAACAGCCCACATGCGGGGAAATCCTCACCGCATGTCGGCGTGTCAGCTTCTCCAGCGCCGCATGGTCGCCAAACACGGGCATAATGCCCGGCCGACAACCGAACTATCCGAACAAAACCCACCACCAACTAATAACTAACAACTACACAACAAAACATACACATACAATACCCCAAATATACAGAAAAACAAAGATAGAAACTCACACGCTCCGTAGACTTACTCAGCACTCACGCATCCACTCAGAGAGAGAGAGAGAGAGAGAGATAGATAGATAGATAGAGAGAGAGAGATAGATAGAGAGAGAGAGAGAGATAGATAGATAGATAGATAGATAGAGAGAGAGAGATAGAGAGAGATAGATAGAGCTAGAGAGAGAGAGAGAGAGAGAGAGGGAGATAGATAGAGAGAGAGAGAGATAGATAGAGAGAGAGAGAGAGAGAGAGAGAGAGAGAGAGAGAGAGAGAGAGAGAGATAGATAGAGAGAGAGAGATAGATAGAGAGAGAGAGATAGAGAGAGAGAGATAGAGAGATAGAGATAGAGAGAGAGAGATAGATTTTTTTTTTTTTTTTTGATTTTTGAAACCAGCTTTATTTGCCGCACATTTTCGTTCTATTTCAAGGCTCAATAAATTACAGCAGAACACATTTTGAAAATAAATAATCTACATGAGCACGTCTCCGAAGGTCAGCATGTCCCCTGAGACAGAACAGAGAATCTGGTTGAACCCCCAGACCTGCTTGAACCAGTTCAGGTCTCCAGCAGCTTTATAAAAGCTAAAATCCACCAGCAGTCTGGATTTGATTGCATTTACACACACAAGGATAGCATCAACATCTAAATCATCCTCCACCTTCCTCCTCCGGCTTACATACATCGCCATCTTGGCCTGTCCCAAAACAAAATTGAGAACCTGGCACTTGTGTTTATGATGGCGACTGTATTTAAAACCACAGACAAAAACCTGTTTGCTGAAAACCTCTCCACATTTGGTAAATACAGTTTGTAAAAACAAAATCACAGCAGAAAGACGCTGACACTCAGAGAAGCAGTGAAATACCGTCTCTCTCAGTCCACAGAATGGACATTTGTCCTCAACAGCAGCGTTTATAACAGACACAAAAGAGTTCACCGCAACAATCCCATGAAGGATCCTCCACTGTAAGTCTGCATGTCTTTTAGCCAGCGGAGGTTTATAGATGGACCTCCATGCAGGTCTAAAACTCGGATCCAGACCCAGGTGACTCCTCCATGGAGTGTCAGTCCGTCCATTCAGCTTGTTCTTGTTCAGTGTCTTCACCATCAGACCATAGAACGCTTTCCCCGAGGCATTCTCCAGAGAGACGGCCCGCACCGGCTCCAGCAGAGGGCCCCCACAGGCTTTATAATCCGGGAGCAAACCAAGGGAAGGATACGGGTCGTTCTCGTTCGGCAGCAGTGACCCATTACTGAAGGAGTCAAGGAGGGAACATTCATGTCCAGACAACTTGTGTCTCCAGTACTCCAGAAGTTGCCCGGTAACCCGGACCGACCTGAGACCAAGTCGATCAGCCAGATGGACGGGGTCGTCCAGCCGAGGCCCAGCCAGCTCCACCACCTGACCCAGAGTGTAAATCCCTGCAGTTCTCAGCACCCTGGACAGAGTTGCTCCTCCCCAGCTAGGATAGTCCAGCACCATCCCAAACAGCACAGGCTCCTGCAGGAGCCAATGCAGAGAGTCCGCCTGCTCCGCTCTCTGTCGCCTCAGTAAGTTCCACACAATAAGAACACTCCTATAAAAACCCGGCAGAGAAAACTTGCTCATGTTGTTGGAGTCCATTAAAAACAAATTAAAATCCAGGCCAAGGCTGTTAAAACGCTGCAGAATACAGCGGGATAAAGGCCTCCACAAAACGTCTAACGGTCCAGTGAGCATCCTCTGTAAAAACTGGAGGCGAAAGGCAGCACCTCTGCTGGCCAAATGGACCAGTCCTTGCCCTCCCTCCTCTTTAGGGAGGAACAGGACACTCTGTGGGACCCAGTGCATCCGATCCCAAAAGAAACCAACCAAAAGCCTCTGCACCTGGGACAGGAGAGAGGCCGGGGGGTCAACGCAGGCCATTCGGTGCCACAGGGAAGACGAGACCAAGTTATTTAAAATGAGGACACGGCCACGGTAAGACATTTTTGGCAATAGCCACTTCCATCTATGAAGCTGGCCTTTTACAGTCTCTAAAACATTATCCCAGTTCCGCTGTATAAAGGTCTCATCCCCCAGAAAAATGCCAAGGTACTTCAGTCCTCCTTTTCTCCAGACCAAAGCACCTGGCAGCCTGAGCCGATCCCCCAATCTCTCCCCCACCATCACAGCTTCACTCTTCCCCCAGTTCACTCTCGCAGATGAAATCAAACCAAAATCTTTTACAGTATTTTCTAAAACCTCAATATCTCTTTGTGAGTTTATCAAAACAATCAAATCATCTGCATAAACAGAAAACTTAAAAGAGACAGGACACTGAGGGAAACATACACCATTCAAATTATTCCTTAATTTGTGGAGCAGAGGCTCGAAGGATAAAGAATATAACATACCAGACAGAGAGCAGCCCTGCCTCACCCCCCTCCTGATACTGAAGGGAGCACCCAGCCCGCCATTTATCTTAAGAACACTCGCAATGTCACTGTAGAGAACCTGGATCATGGCTATAAAACCAGGGCTGAACCCAAAAGCAGCCAGAGTCTGCCATAAGTACTGGTGTTCAACCCGGTCAAAAGCCTTCTCCTGGTCTATGGAAATAAGACCAGTTTCAACCTCCAATGAACTAGAGAGGTCCAAAACATCACGAATTAAAGTGACATTGTCACTTATGAGCCTGCCGGGCACACAGTAAGTCTGGTCAGGGTGGATAATGGACACCATCACCTCCCTCAATCTAAGGGCCAGGGCTTTGGACAGGATTTTATAATCCGTGCACAGCAGAGAGACTGGTCTCCAGTTCTTCAGTTCTTGTAGGTCTCCCTTCTTAGGCAGAAGGGTGATAACGGCCCTCCTGCAGCTCAGAGGAAGTCTTCCTTTCTGGAGACTGTCATTTAGCACCTCGAGCAGGTCCTGTCCTAATATGGACCAAAAAGACTTAAAAAAGTCCACAGGAAGGCCATCCATCCCCGGAGCTCTGCCACTCTGCAAACTACCCATGGCTTTAGCCAGCTCCTGCAGAGTTAACTCTGCCGCCAGCTGGGAGTTATCCTCCGTGCTTACCTGAGGGAGACCACTGAAGAAACTGCTGTACACATCGGGATTATCTGACCACTCACTCTCAAAGAGGTCTCTGTAGAAACCGGCAGCAAACTTCCTAATCTCAGACGAGTCTGAGACTTCAGAGCCGCTACCCGTACGTAAAGAATGAATGATCTTCCTTTGTCCATTTTTCTTCTCCAGCCCAAAGAAGAACTGAGATGGAGCATCCATCTGTGAGATGTTCATAAACCTCGACCTGACCAGAGCTCCCTGTGCTGAAACGCCCAGCAGGTTGGCTATAGCCGACTGTTTAGACTTGAGGGAGACTAAATGCCCTCGATCTCCTGTAGAAGCTGCTAAAGATTGCAGTTGTTCTACCTGTCTCTCCAGATCCTTCATTGATCGAGACAACTCTCCAGTGACATTGCGAGTGAACTGCTGGCAAAGCTGTTTAATCTGAACCTTGCCAAAATCCCACCACTGCTGGATGCAGGTAAAAGCAGGCCTGCTCTCTCTGTGGGAAGACCAAAACAACTTAAAAGCTGATTTAAAAGCCTGGTCATTCAAAAGAGCTGTGTTAAAATGCCAATAGGCGCTCTTTAAACGAACATTTTTTATAAAAACAGAGCAGGAGACAAGACAGTGATCAGTAAAACCCACAGGCTGAATCACACACCTCTTAAAGATATTAAAATGGTGTTTAAAACAATAGAGGCGGTCCAGTCTGGCCAGGGATAAGACATTGTCTCTGGAGTGACTCCAGGTGTACTGCCTATGGCCACTATTAAAACCCCTCCACAGGTCAGACAGGTCATGTGCTTCCACTAGCTGTCTGATCCTGTGGGACGATGCAGGATGAGGTTCAGGATGAGTCCTATCTAGGGTTGGATCCACCGTACAGTTAAACCCCCCCCCCAAAAAAACACATAATCATCACTACAAGCTCCAATGGTATCAGATAAAATGTTTAAAAATGCTACCCTATCCACCCCATTGGTTGGCGCGTAGACATTTAAAAACACTAACTTCACCTTTTCATATTGAGCTGTTACCTTCAATAAAACACCTGGCAGAATCTCATCCACATCAAAAGAAACTGGTAAAAAACTCCTGGCGAATAACACCCCCACCCCTCCACTCAGACTGGACTTGTGGCTTAAAATCACCTCCCCATTAAAAGCCCTCTTCCAGTCACACTCAATGTCTGTGGTGCTGTGGGTTTCCTGTAGAAACATCACATCTAACTTCCTTATCTCCATGAGCTTAAAAAGAGCAGCTCTTTTCAAATCAGCTCTGGCTCCGTTCAGGTTTAGAGTCCCGATGTTAAAATCACACATAGATGGAGAGAGAGAGAGAACAACAGCAGATAAACACGACAGTAAATAGAGAAAGTACACATGTTTAACATTCATCATCATCTGTGATGAGTTGTGCTTTTACTTTAACTATAAGTTTCCTCAGGCGGTAGATTTCCTGCTCTGTGAGCACTTCTTCACCAGACTTCCTGGTGAGAGGCCGAGCTGACTGGATGAACAGCCTGAGATCAGGGAAGTGCTCCTCTACTATGGGCAGCCTGGCTCCCTTAGTGCTCTCCAGAAAGTGTTTAATATCTGCCGTTTAGATAAGGAGTCTGATGAGTTATCAGCTGGTCCTCCTGAGTCATACTGAAGTCACTTTCTGACTCTGGAGGAGTGTTCAGGCCTTTACTCGTTTTCTTAGCTTTTGAGTTTTCAAGCACAGAATTGATTAATTTTCTCTTCTGTGCAATTTTCAGCCCTTCCTCATCAGACATATCCTCATCATCTCCCAGCAGATCCATCCCCACTGACAGCTTTTCATTCACCTCTACTGTGTTCACGCACTCATTTGTTTTGCTTTGATCACCGATCTGTTTTTGTGTACTGATTTCCTCAACACCTGATGGAGGGGCCATCAATCAAAGGAGGAACCGCGACCACCGGAGCACCCTGGGCCACCGTCCCCGGCAAATCCACCGCCACTGGCGAAACCGCCGCCAACGGCACGGCCACCGCCGGCACATCTACAGCAACCACCGGGACGGCGGGAGGCACGGCCCCCGCCGCCAGCGCCGCCGCCGCCTCCGGCGGATCCCCGCCTGCAGCGGCAGCGCCCGCCGCGGGCGCCGCAGACTGCCGCCGCTCCGCCTCCTTCACCGGGCAGGAGCGGATCAAATGCCCTTCCACTCCACACCCAAAACATTTCATCGTCTCCGATGAGGCAAAAACCATATAAGTAAACCCCTCCACTCTAAAGGAAAAAGGACAGGTTCAGATCACTTGTTGTGTCTTTGAGAATCATGTACACCTGTCTCCGGTGACACACGACGTGCTTTAGCTGCGGGGATTTGCAGCCCAAATACACCATTTTTTATCGGAGAGACGAGTTGTCCATAGCGGGACAACTCTTTTACCAACAGTTCATTTTTGATGAACGGAGGAGCGTTTGAGATCGTTACCCTTATGGCCGGACTAACCAGCGGGAGGACGGGAGTGAAAGTGTCTTGGATCACTACACCGTTCTCCACCACCTCGCTGACTGCAGAGGTGCTGCTCAGGAAGATAACGATCGCTCCGTTCATACGGGAAGCAGACTTAATGCTGCTAAAACCAACCACCTCTCCCACCGCTAACCCGGCCTCCTCCACAGAACATTTGACCACTGGGCTGAGTTTGATCGCATGACGCCGAGTCAGCTTCTCAAACTCAGCCGCAGCGGCCTCTGCCACCGGCATTGTGCCAAACAAAGACACGCCGCCAGTTACACCACCACCAACCCACCAAAACTAGTAAGAAGAAATAAACATATACACACACAAAAAAAAAAAAGGAAAATAAAGAGTAAGATAAACTCACACACGCTGAAACAAATCAACACAAGCCACGCTCTCCACACTCAATCCGCCATTCACTCAGAGAGAGAGATAGAGAGAGAGATATAGAGAGAGAGATATATAGAGAGAGAGATAGATAGAGAGAGATATAGAGAGAGAGAGAGATAGATAGAGATAGAGAGAGCGAGAGATAGATATAGAGAGAGAGAGATAGATAGAGAGAGAGAGAGATAGATAGAGAGGGAGAGATAGAGAGAGATAGAGAGAGAGAGATAGATAGAGAGAGATATAGAGAGAGAGAGATAGATAGAGAGAGAGAGAGAGATGGAGATAGAGAGATAGAGAGAGAGAGATAGATAGAGAGAGAGAGAGAGATAGATAGAGATAGAGAGAGCGAGAGATAGATAGAGAGAGATAGAGAGAGAGATAGAGAGAGAGAGATAGAGAGAGAGAGAGTTATAGATAGAGATAGAGAGAGCGAGAGATAGATAGAGAGAGAGAGAGATAGATAGAGAGAGAGATAGATAGAGAGGGAGATAGAGAGAGAGAGATAGATAGAGAGAGATAGAGAGAGAGAGATAGAGAGAGAGAGAGAGCGAGAGATAGAGAGAGAGATAGAGAGAGATAGAGAGAGATAGAGAGAGAGAGAGAGAGATAGAGAGAGAGAGATAGATAGAGAGAGAGAGATAGATAGAGAGGGAGAGATAGAGAGAGAGAGAGAGAGATAGAGAGAGAGAGATAGATAGAGAGAGAGATAGAGAGAGAGAGATAGAGAGAGAGAGAGCGAGAGATAGAGAGAGAGAGAGAGATAGAGAGAGATAGAGAGAGATAGAGAGAGAGAGATAGATAGAGATAGAGAGAGAGAGAGAGATAGAAAGAGAGAGAGAGAGATAGAGAGAGAGAGAGAGATAAAGAGAGAGAGAGATAGAGAGAGAGATAGATAGAGAAAGCGAGAGAGAGAGAGAGATAGAGAGAGAGAGATAGATAGATAGAGAGGGAGAGAGAGAGAGAGAGAGAGATAGAGAGAGATAGAGAGAGAGATAGAGAGAGAGAGAGAGATAGAGAGAGATAGAGAGGGAGAGAGAGAGAGAGATAGAGAGAGATAGAGAGAGAGAGAGAGAGAGAGAGAGAGAGAGAGAGAGAGAGATAGAGAGAGAGATAGAGAGAGAGAGAGAGAGAGAGAGAGAGCCGGGACACGTTCAATCTCTGAACGTGTACAACTGTGAGATGATAGACTGTAAATATGAAGTCTATGTTTGAGATATGTTTTCTCTCGTTTGGTGGGCGTGTCTCGGCTCAGGTCCCAGGTGATACTCAATCAGCAGAGACGTCTGTGAACTCGTGGTGATAAAACATTTAAAACTGCATCAGTTTAATGTTGACGTTTGTTTAAGCCATATTACATGAGAGGGTTTAATTTCCAGGTCTGAAATTACTGAAGTGTAGGCCTCCTCAAGTGTAATATTGTGATTATACAACAACGGCTACCAAAAAAATAAGTGATCAGTCTGTATTCATATTGTGGAGCAGTTCACTCTTGAAATACAAGAAACAGACAGGATTTCTAGTCCCTCCCTGTTTAGTAAACCAGCCAATTGTAAGTGAGACATCTGCTGAAAAGGTATTGTATTCATTACATACAATACTACTGTTTAGTTAAAAAACATTCAAAACACCAAAGTACGGAGACATAGCGGACCACCGCAAGCTTTTGTTTTGAAAAGTCGAAGCTCGGGGACCACATTTCTGGCCTTAACCTTTCTTTTGCATATTTCCAAACTAAATAAAATACTAGTATGATTAACAAGTCCCTGTTGGAGTCAGTCAGAGCATTTCCATAGAGAGCCACTTTGCATCAGCAGCACCATGCTCCAGTGCTCTGGGAGAGTTTATAGTCCTGAGAGTTGAACACTGGATGACTGACAGCTGTCCTTCATGACAACAGAAGACACAGAAATCCTCCTCATCAAAAACATGACTTTGATCTCCGTCCTCATCTGGACTCTCCTCTGCTGCTGCTTCACAGGTAAAGTCCAGAGAATCAAACTCCTCTCCTCTATCAACATCCGTCCCTCTGAAATGAAGACGACTAAACCGTGACGCTGCTTTATGTTTTTGTCTCTGTATCCTCAGAGTCCAGAGGCCAGGTCACAGTGACTCAGCCTGGAGCAGTGAGCTCTGCTCTGGGAGGCTCCGTCTCCATCAGCTGTAGGACCAGTCAGAATGTTTATGGTGGGAGCTATCTACACTGGTACCAACAGAGAGATGGAGAAACTCCTAAACTGCTCATTTACGCTGCTAGCACTCAACAATCAGGGATTCCAGCTCGTTTTACAGGCAGTGGATCAAACTCTGACTTCACTCTGACCATCAGTGGAGTCCAGACTGAAGATGCAGCAGTTTACTACTGTCAGAGTTTTCATGTTATCAACAGTCAGCGTGTGTTCACACAGTGAAAAAGCGTCGTACAAAAACCTCCCTCAGTCAGACTGAACAGAAACTGAACTGACTGCTGCAGCTGGAAGCTACTGCAGAGACTGATACACTTCACTGAGGACACACACACACACACACACACACACACACACACACACACACACACACACACACACACACGTGCGTTTCTCTATCTTTGTGGAGACCAGTCATTGACACAATGCATTCCCTAGCCCCTTACCCTAACTTTCACCATCACAACTAAATGCCTAACCTTAACCCTTACCCTCACCCTAACCATAACCTAATTCTAACCCTAATCCTAAAACCAAGTCTTAACCCTCAAACAGACCTTTAAAGTTGTGGGGTCCAGCATGTTGGCCCCACAAAGCTGTCCGGTACCCACAAGTATACTGGACTCCCAGTTTTTGGACCCCACGAATATAGTTAAACAAGAAGACACACACACACACACACACCCTTGTTTGGTAATAGAGACTACAGAGTTCACTTTCTGTGTTGATAATCAGAAGTTCAAATTCACATCACTACAGTTGTGTTTACAGAGATTCAGTAGACAATAGTAACAGTGGAGATCTTGTGATGGTTGGGGTCAGCTGGCTGTGAGTTTTTGTTTATTTTCCCTAGCTGTTGGTTTTTTTTCTGTCGGCTCTGTGTCTCTCCCTGTGTCTCTTTTGCTTTCTCTTCTCCCCTTCTGTCTACTGACTCCCAGCTGATGAGACACACCTGCTGCAATCACCATCACCGCTCTCCCGCCACCCACACCTGCCAGCCATCTACAATTAAGCACAGTACTTCAACCCCGGCTCAACAGACCATCACTGTTGATTCGTTGTCTCAGCTTCATCGGTGATGCTCGCCTAAGCTATCTGAGAAAATCCTTTTGCCCTTACCTGTCCCTGTGTGTTTCCTTGTCTTACCCTTCTTTGTGTTTGTTTCACAGTGATCACTTCCAAGCTCTCCATATCCAGTCAGCTGGCCTCTCCATCCAGTACACTACCTCCATCTCTGCGTCCAGCCAGCCATTCCTCGGCCCTCTGCTTCCCTTCCCCGGTGCCTCCTCCTTGGTCCTTCGGCCCCGGTTTCCCCGCGCTCCCCTGCGCTCCCTCACCATCCTACTCCTTCCCTCCCCTTCCCTCGTCATCCTAGTCCCTGCCTCCCCATCACTCGCCATCCTAGTCCCTGCCTCCCCGTCCCTCGCCATCCTAGTCCCTGCCTCCCCGTCCCTCGCCATCCTAGTCCCTGCCTCCCCGTCCCTCGCCATCCTAGTCCCTGCCTCCCCGTCCCTCGCCATCCTAGTCCCTGCCCCTGAGTCCCTGACCACCCTAGGTTTTCCCCTTGAGCCCCTTACCATCCTAGTTTCTGCTCTTGAGTTTTTGGAGCCTTGCATTTTTGAGTCTGATCTGTTCATTGTAACAGATCTTGGACCTCCATGATTTATTTCATTGTAAATTGAACTCCTGGTTTCTTCATCAAGAAATGCATCATCTCGTCATCTCAGACTTCTCATCTCAGAGTCACACGTCATCAAATCAGCAGCAGCTCTTCTTGCTCCACTCACTCCTCTTTTACATGTACAGAAAAGTTAAATCCACAGTTTGAAGTTCATGGAAATATTTGACTTCAGTAAATGCTCTTACCAAGAGAAATAAAAGACACAAGCATTTAAACACTTCATCCAAACTACAAGAACTACAGAACATATATTCTGACCTGCTCATATGTGTGGAGCCGTGCAGATAATTCTGTTTTCATGTACCGACACTTATGCTGTCACCCAAATATAGTGGACATGAATTATGTTCATAGAGATCATTTCCAAAAATATATTTGAAAGATTTTAAAGCAACTTCCTTTGTAGAAATAATGTCCTGGTTACTTTGGAAACTCCACAGACTTCACTATCAACAGTTTTTACCAGAACTACTTTCTATCAAAGAAATAGACCCTATCAAACCCACTGTGATGTGGCAGTTATGGACAGTGCCACTACACAACAAATATAATTTTTTTTATTCAAAACAAGTCAAAGGTTTTCTATAAGACATGACATCACATGTTATACCAAGAGTCGTTTTAAAGTCTCGGTGACAAAGAGTGAGAAAGGCCATTAATCATCATGACTTGTTCCTCTGTGTCACACATTGTTCATGTTTGTCAGGGCTTGTTTGAGGGAAACAGATGTTCTGCATTAGGGCTGATTACTGAAATGTCGACATACTCAAACAAGTGTTCTCTCGTTCTCTGTCAACCCTGAAAAAAATATTTTACATCAATAAAACAAGTACACAGATCTTTGTTGGTAGAATCTGTCGTTTAGCATTTTAATTTCTACATTTCACATCAGTAATTGTGTGTATGCAGCCGTGCTAAGCTAAAAGACCGTAACTCAATTTTGGTTGAAAATGAGTTATTGTCATTTTTGGAACATTAAAGATCTGCTTTATCATGTGGACAAATATCCTGAGTCAATTTTATTGTTTTGGGGAGAATATTGTGTGTTGTCTTTGCCGTAACTTCAAAAAACGTAGAGAAGCCAAGTCAGAATACCGTAACATCAGTTACGGTTCTTTGTCATTGTTTCATGGCGCTTGAGAATGCTCAAATTGAGTTAAGGTATACTCTGTAAATGTGATGCCCGCGCTGCACACACACACACACACACACACACACACACACACACACACAGCAGAGGACGACGCTGACACGCAGCATATGTATCTGACTGGGAAATATACCGCTTCGCTCGTTACTGTAAGTAGGCTACAATAAAACCTAAAAGTATACGTATCAACACCCACTCACCTGTCTACAGGCATACACATGTATAAGCGATATATTTCAGTCTCTGTCGGGGTGCAGTCCACTCTCGTCAACCGCGCTGTTTACACAAACAGCTCTACTCTACTCTAAATAGCGAATTTTGACAAACCAAAAGCTGTCGGTTTGTAGTCTAACTGTTTATCTTAGTTTGCCACAAATCTTGAAATTTGGACAGATTCTTGTAAACTTAACTGCTGGCTAAACTCAACATCCTCTCTGCAGAGCATCTATGGATGTAGGCTATTATAAGACCAAAACAAACCACCGTGGCTACTTAATATGAACGTGAATGACGCCATCTTTATGTTCACGTCTTCATTCTTGCAATGAGTCTAAATTAGTGCCTCATATCCAAACAGAAGAACATGCTTTATATGCATTAAAACATCAAAACACTCTCATTCTTAATTCTGACATCTGTCAGAGAGAGTGTGTGAATCAATCATGTGACTGCCTGTGTGGTACTAGTAGGAGTATGAAATACAGAAAAAAAAAAGTATAATTTTCATATGATGTTGACAAATGTGAAGCCATTTTTATCATAGTGAGTCCAATAGGGTTAATATTACTTACATTTTAAGTGAAAGTTATCATTGTTATCATAACATTGTGCTATGAAATAGAAGTTAAGGTCTTTTGCCTTGGTATGATCTGCCTTAGCTTTGTGGACAAAGCTAAGGCAGAATACAGTGACTTCCGGAAAAGGGTCAAAGGTCAAATTTGAGTTCAACATTTTTTTGTAGATAGATTAATTCAGGCATACACTACAAAAGGTGAAAATAACAATATCATATAACAGTGGTTCCCAATCTGGGGTCCGGGGACCCCTTAAGGGGGCGGCAAAGATCACAGGGGGTGCGCAAGTCTTTATCTGGTTTGAGGTTGAGGTAAAAAAAATATATATTTGCACATGTTAAACAAATTATGATAATACACTAGAATATATAATGTGTACAAAAGTCTGTATAAAAATATGTATATTTTTGTTCTCGCTTAAAATTGTAGGCAGGCTACTTAGTAGGCCAAACCTCCGGGACCTCTTAACCTGTGGCCCTTGCTGTCATCAGGTCAGCTGCTAGCTGCTAGCTGCTAGCTGTTAGCTGTTAGCTGCTAGCTGTTAGCTGCTAGCTGTTAGCTGCTATCTGCTAGCTGCTAGCTGTTAGCTGTTAGCTGCTAGCTGCTAGCTGCTATCATCCTCGTCTTTACTGCCGCCACAGCATCACTATTTTATGAATGAAACATGGCGGAGAAACGTAAAAGTGCTGATAACTCCTCTGTATCAAAAAAGAAAGTGAGGCTCTATCTCGAGAGTTACCTCAACTTCGGTTTCGGAGGGGGGGGGCTCAGCTTTTCTTAGACATAAGTAGGGGGGGCGCCAAGGAAAAAAGGTTGGGAACCACTGTCATATAACTCAATTGTCAGGACATTAAGATAACTTTAAAGTCATTTTTCTCAGTTTCACACTCTGGCGAGTTAAGGTCTTTTGCCTTACTAGGGCAGTATGGATCTCAAATGAGGACAAAAATGCACATTGGATGTGTGGTGAGGACTATGCAGTTTAACAGGTTTTAGTAATTCAACAGAATCAACTTAACCCAAATTGCCAATGTAAACCAATCCAATTTCTCAATTTCTTTATGCATTATATCATGAATAATTTATAAAGTCAGTGTTCTCAGCACTGAAGAGGAAACCCCCTGTCCCTGTTGGAGTCAGTCAGAGCATTTCCATAGAGAGCCACTTTGCATCAGCAGCACCATGCTCCAGTGCTCTGGGAGAGTTTATAGTCCTGAGAGTTGAACACTGGATGACTGACAGCTGTCCTTCATGACAACAGAAGACACAGAAATCCTCCTCATCAAAAACATGACTTTGATCTCCGTCCTCATCTGGACTCTCCTCTGCTGCTGCTTCACAGGTAAAGTCCAGAGAATCAAACTCCTCTCCTCTATCAACATCCGTCCCTCTGAAATGAAGACGACTAAACCGTGACGCTGCTTTATGTTTTTGTCTCTGTATCCTCAGAGTCCAGAGGCCAGGTCACAGTGACTCAGCCTGGAGCAGTGAGCTCTGGTCTGGGAGGCTCCGTCTCCATCAGCTGTAGGACCAGTCAGAATGTGTATGTTTATAGCGGCTACCACAGATTAGCCTGGTACCAACAGAGAGATGGAGAAACTCCTAAACTACTCATTTACGCTGCTAGCACTCGACAATCAGGGATTCCAGGTCGTTTTACAGGCAGTGGATCAAACTCTGACTTCACTCTGACCATCAGTGGAGTCCAGACTGAAGATGCAGCAGTTTACTACTGTCAGAGTTTTCATGTTATCAACAGTCAGAATGTGTTCACACAGTGAAAAAGCGTCGTACAAAAACCTCCCTCAGTCAGACTGAACAGAAACTGAACTGACTGCTGCAGCTGGAAGCTACTGCAGAGACTGATACACTTCACTGAGGACACACACACACACACACACACACACACACACACACACACACACACACACACACACAACAGACAACCTGTAAAATATATGACATACTACACCATCTTTTCAAATACATTTACTTAAATACATTTCCTAATACAATCATGTACAAAACATCAATGTCCTCTATCTCTTTATATCTTTCACTGATCCCTCAGCTGAATGTATTAATACATCTTCAGCGTCAGTATCAAGCATGTGTTCAGAAAAGTATACAATCTGTTTGTATGCAGATTACATTTGATTTAACATTATAATACTGTTAGTTTTCTTTCTTATAGGCCATAATTGTATCAGGAATTAAAGCATGTTTTCTGGCTCCTATCACTTCCCTCTTAAATGTGCAGAAAAGTCTATTGCACACTTTGTAATGCAGGCACATAATCACAGTGAGGGACTTCCCCGAATATATGAAATCTAGAAATCCCCTCCTTAACATTAGTGAATGATCAGACAGCTCATCAGATCCCTCTTGTACACCGTGCACAGATCTCTGCTCAACAAGTAAAACAAAGTCTGTTTCAATCCCAGCATCACTGATACACATGTTGAACAGAAACCAGTGTGTTGATTCTCTTGTAGATTACCACATCTGGACAGATGTCTTTTAGTGTAACAGACTGGAGGATGATCTGGGATTCTCTCCCTCTGTCTCTTACCTTTTAAAATCTGGGTCTGTTGTTGATTTGTCATTCATATATTTATATGTGTCTGTGTGTGTGTGTGTGTGTGTGTGTGTATATATATATATATATATATATATATATATATATATATATATATATATATATATATATATATATATACACACACACACACACACACACACACACACACACACACTTGTTTGATAGTAAAGACTACAGAGTTCACTTTCTGTGTTGATAATCAGAAGTTAAATTCACATCACTACAGTAGTATTTCCAAAGATTCAGTAGACAATAGTAACAGTGGAGATCTTGGACCTCCATGATTTATTTCATTGTAAATTGAACTCCTGGTTTCTTCATCAAGAAATGCATCATCTCGTCATCTCAGACTTCTCATCTCAGAGTCACACTTCACCTTTTTAAATGGTAGCCTATTATGCAAATAAGAAAAAAAAGTTGGTTAGTTGGTTAGTTTGCACCTTGGTCAGTGAGGGCACTGTGTCTAGCGACCCATGATTTACAAAGGGCTGGTTCAGTTATTTTGATGCAGAGCTTCGACAGTATCCATACTGTCCACTGCCTCAGACAAGGCCTGGCTTTAAAAAAAGTTCCTATCCTAACCAGCATAAAACGGAAATATGCTGTTAGAATCAGAATGCGGTTGGTTTTATTCCTGGATGTATTTTAAGACGGTTTTATTTCCTTTAACCATTGGAGCGTAAGCAAATAAAGTGTGTGAAGCAGCGGAAATGGGGAGGCGATGTGAAGAGGTCCAGCCAAATAAATAAGATATGAACGCGTCTTACGCATCCTGGCGGAGAAGTAAACGACGCTGTGGAGAGAAATAGATGGCAACTATGATTTAAAAACGGGAATAATAAAAAAATAAAAATAAAACATTTTCATTTTCACTTTTACCGGAGTCTGTAGGCTATTACCGAGGGTCAGCGGCGCTGCGCCCGGGCTCTGGAGCACCCGAGCCGGCTTGGAAGCCGATGAAGGATCGGCGGTGCCCACATATATCTATGGCAACCAAACTTCACTGGTGAGACAGACATGTGACGGTCAGGAAGACGTTTTGGCAGGAGGAAAAACTGATCAGAAAATGTAACGAAAATGTAACGGAACGTTGTAGAAATGTAGTGGAGTAGAACGTATAGATAATTGCTGCAAAATGTAACAAAGTAAAAGTCAAAAGTATACACTATTGATTCTAATTAAGTAAAGTACAGATATGTCAAAAATGTACTGAAGTACAGTAACAAAGTATTTGTACTTTGTTACATTCCACCACTGACTACAGAACATATATTCTGACCTGCTCATATGTGTGGAGCCGTGCAGATAATTCTGTTTTCATGTACCGACACTTATGCTGTCACCCAAATATAGTGGACATGAATTATGTTCATAGTGATCAATTCAGAAAATATTTTTGAAAGATTTTAAAGCAACTTCCTTTGTAGAAGTAATGTCCTGGTTACTTTGGAAACTCCACAGACTTCACTATCAACAGTTTTTACCAGAACTACTTTCTATCAAAGAAGTAGACTCTATCAAACCCACTGTGATGTGGCAGTTATGGACAGTGCCACTACACAAAAAATATATAGTTTTACATTCAACACAAGTCAAAGGTTTTCTATAAGACATGACATCACATGTTATACCAAGAGTCGTTTTAAAGTCTCGGTGACAAAGAGTGAGCAAGGCCATTAATCATCATGACTTGTTCCTCTGTGTCACACATTGTTCATGTTTGTCAGGGCTTGTTTGAGGGAAACAGATGTTCTGCATTAGGGCTGATTACTGAAATGTCGACATACTCAAACAAGTGTTCTCTCGTTCTCTGTCAACCCTGAAAAAAAGATTTTACATCAATAAAACAAGTACACAGATCTTTGTTGGTAGAATCTGTCGTTTAGCATTTTAATTTCTACATTTCACATCAGTAATTGTGTGTATGGATCTCAAATGAGAACACAAATGCACATCGGCTGTTTGGTGAAGACTATGCAGTTTGATAGGTTTTAGTAATTCAGCAGAAAACCAATCCAATTTCTCAGTTTCTGTATACATTATATCATGAATAATTTATAAAGTCAGTGTTCTCAGCACTGAAGAGGAAACCCCCTGTCCCTGTTGGAGTCAGTCAGAGCATTTCCATAGAGAGCCACTTTGCATCAGCAGCACCATGCTCCAGTGCTCTGGGAGAGTTTATAGTCCTGAGAGTTGAACACTGGATGACTGACAGCTGTCCTTCATGACAACAGAAGACACAGAAATCCTCCTCATCAAAAACATGACTTTGATCTCCGTCCTCATCTGGACTCTCCTCTGCTGCTGCTTCACAGGTAAAGTCCAGGGAATCAAACTCCTCTCCTCTATCAACATCCGTCCCTCTGAAATGAAGACGACTAAACCGTGACGCTGCTTTATGTTTTTGTCTCTGTATCCTCAGAGTCCAGAGGCCAGGTCACAGTGACTCAGCCTGGAGCAGTGAGCTCTGGTCTGGGAGGCTCCGTCTCCATCAGCTGTAGGACCAGTCAGAATGTTTTTCTTGGGAGCTATTTAGCCTGGTACCAACAGAGAGATGGAGAAACTCCTAAACTGCTCATTTACTATACTAGCACTCGACAATCAGGGATTCCAGCTCGTTTTACAGGCAGTGGATCAAACTCTGACTTCACTCTGACCATCAGTGGAGTCCAGACTGAAGATGCAGCAGTTTACTACTGTCAGAGTTTTCATGTTATCAACAGTCAGCGTGTGTTCACACAGTGAAAAAGCGTCGTACAAAAACCTCCCTCAGTCAGACTGAACAGAAACTGAACTGACTGCTGCAGCTGGAAGCTACTGCAGAGACTGATACACTTCACTGAGGACACACACACACACACACACACACACACACACACACACACACACACACACACACACACACACACACACACACACACACACACACACTATAAAATATGACATACTGCACCTTCCATCTTTGAAAATACATTTACTTCAATTGTTTTCCTAAAACAATGATGTACAAGACATTAATGTCCTCTATCTCTTTATATTTCTCACTGATCCCTCAGCTGAATGTATTAATACATCGTCAGTATCAAGCATATGTTCAGAGTCCACCACAATACAATCTGTTTGTATGCAGATTACATTTGATTTAACAGTATTATAAAATTAGTTTCCCCTCTTGTAGACCATAATTGTATCAGAAATTAAAGCATGTTTTCTGGCTCCTATCACTTCTCTCTTAAATGTGCAGAAAAGTCTATTGCACACTTTGTAATGCAGGCACATAATCACATTGAGGGACTTCCCCGAATATATGAAATCTAGAAATCCCCTCCTTAACATTAGTAAATGATCAGACAGCTCATCAGATCCCTCCTGTGCACCGTGCACAGATCTCTGATCAACAAGTAAAACAAAGTCTGTTTCAATCCCAGCATCACTGATACACATGTTGAACAGAAACCAGTGTGTTGATTCTCTTGTAGATTACCACATCTGGACAGATGTCTTTTAGTGTAACAGACTGGAGGATGATCTGGGCTTCTCTCCCTCTGTCTCTTACCTTTTAAAATCTGGGTCTGTTGTCATTTACATTTTTTTCTCAACCTTTACTGAGTGATTTAATATTTCATCTTTGCTGGACTCCACTAAACTAATATTACTAAACTTTCAATATGGATTATAACAATTACATCATTATGCTCTCATATATAAATGCATGCTGGGGAAACTGAATTATTTCTATTAATATCTGTATGGCTAAGATTAGAAAACAAAAGAAAACAACATCCTTTTCAAAACCAAGTTCTTTTTTGACATTTGACATCCCAGCTAAGGAGTGGCTCAACTGTCTTTACAAAGCACTCAAACTTTTTCATTAAAAATAATGAAATGCATTTAAACCTTTACCTCCTTAAATGTGTTAAATATGTTTGTCAATGTCAAACATTTCTGGCCTTAACCTTTCTTTTGCATGTTACCACATCACACATCGCTTTGGTACATTTGTCAGATCAGAATTGAAATTCTACCTGTTCAAGCTTCACATCATTGTGTCACTTGTGCACATCAAAAAGCAGTGTCTCATTTATTTGAACAAGTTGCAAATGCTTTGGTACATCCATGCAAGTGATTATGTACAATTCCCTGCTGTTTCCTACATTATCAATAGCTTATGTAATGTTGATCAAAATGTATTATGATGGGTCTCTGTTGAATAGTCTCACCCCCCACAACATTTAGGCATTAGTTCATAGCATAAGTCTTTACATGCAAAATGGTTGAACAAGTTGTCATAATATGTCAAGCATTTACAGTAAGTATACTTTAAACAGTGACATTTTATCTTACTGAATTTTATGTTTTGCATTACTATATTTTTTCCACATAAGACTGCAAGACAACTTCACAGGGGTGGCAGAGGGCCCCTTTTCACACCGGAACAGGAGGAGGCTATTTGCACCATGGTTGTAGAAAACAATGCCATAAGACTAAGGGAGATAAAGAGTGCCATTATAGAGGACAACAACATCTTTGAAAACATCCAAACAGTCAGCATCTCAACCAAGTGACAGGGTGCTGAAAAGACACCAAATGAATATGAAGCAACTGTGCACTGTTCCATTTGAAAGAAATGGTGAAAGAGTGAAGGAGCTGCGCTACCAGTATGTAAAGGTAAAACATGTATGAGCATGCAGCAACTGTACCTCACAGTAAACAGTACAACATCGTATATTGATATACAGTAGAGTAAGTGTGACCTTTCCACGTTTGCTATGGCTGTAGAAAAGAAGATGCAATATGTGCTGTATACATTTGATGTAACTGTACCTTGCCCAAAATGAAAATGCATGTAATTCATAAAACTCATTTTGTGTTTTCTGGATATAGCGTATAATGGAACTGGAAGCAAGTGAACCACCACACAGCTTCATCTACATGAATGAGGCTGGTTTCAACCTAACGAAACGCAGAAGGCGTGGCCGAAATATCATCGGCCACGGAGCTACAGTTGATGTGCCAGGCCAACAGGGCGGGAACATAACCATGGGTGCTGCTATCTCTGAGAATGGTTTTCTCGGCATGGAGATGGAGAGTATATGATCGTCAGCCACATACACAGATGACCCTTCTGGCTGCCACGGATGCAGCGTGTGCTATGCTATGCAGTGTGGTCTTTTCCTTTCTGTATCGCAATGACATGGTCTGTCAACAAATTACAGTACAAATAGTAAAAGCGTAAATGTGAATCTTGTCCAGTCTTTTGCAATCAAACTCCCACATACACTAAGGTGTAACCTACAATTTACAATAATTGTCATCAACACTTTAGCCATAGTTTACATCAGAACATCCCTCCAGAGTACACTGTTATACTGACAACATGACTAAGCAATTTGACTGTCTTAGCCGTACACAATGACACAAGGACTTGTCATTCTGATGGCAATGACATGTTCATTGACACAGATATTTACTTTTGAGAGATGAACTAAGGATTTTGGAGACTGTCTTTTGCAGGTAATCCATGGTGTTTGGCTATTTGGATGAATTGTTTTGAGAAATGCACTTACTGTTTTGCAAATGTCGAGGATGATTCGAGAAATGTACCAAAGCGAATGAGAAAAACTGTAATCATTGCACGAGAAATACAATTATCTTTAACAAGTCCCTGTTGGAGTCAGTCAGAGCATTTCCATAGAGAGCCACTTTGCATCAGCAGCACCATGCTCCAGTGCTCTGGGAGAGTTTATAGTCCTGAGAGTTGAACACTGGATGACTGACAGCTGTCCTTCATGACAACAGAAGACACAGAAATCCTCCTCATCAAAAACATGACTTTGATCTCCGTCCTCATCTGGACTCTCCTCTGCTGCTGCTTCACAGGTAAAGTCCAGAGAATCAAACTCCTCTCCTCTATCAACATCCGTCCCTCTGAAATGAAGACGACTAAACCGTGACGCTGCTTTATGTTTTTGTCTCTGTATCCTCAGAGTCCAGAGGCCAGGTCACAGTGACTCAGCCTGGAGCAGTGAGCTCTGGTCTGGGAGGCTCCGTCTCCATCAGCTGTAGGACCAGTCAACGTGTTTATACTTGGAACAGCGGCCACGCTTTAGCCTGGTATCAACAGAGAGATGGAGAAACTCCTAAACTGCTCATTTACGCTGCTAGCACTCGACAATCAGGGATTCCAGGTCGTTTTACAGGCCGTGGATCAAACTCTGACTTCACTCTGACCATCAGTGGAGTCCAGACTGAAGATGCAGCAGTTTACTACTGTCAGAGTTTTCATGTTATCAACAGTCAGCGTGTGTTCACACAGTGAAAAAGCGTCGTACAAAAACCTCCCTCAGTCAGACTGAACAGAAACTGAACTGACTGCTGCAGCTGGAAGCTACTGCAGAGACTGATACACTTCACTGAGGACACACACACACACACACACACACACACACACACACACATAGTGCGTCTCACTATGTTTGTGGGGACCCGTCATTGACATAATGCATTCCCTAGCCCCTTACCCTAACCTTAACCATCACAACTAAATGCCTAACCTTAACCCTTACCCTCACCCTAACCATAACCTAATTCTAACCCTAATCCTAAAAAAAAGTCTTAACCCTCAAACAGCCCTTTAACCTTGTGGGTTCCAGCATTTTGGCCCCACAAAGCTGTCGGGACCCCACAAGTATACTTTATTCCCGTTTTTTTGACCCCACGAATGTAGTTAAACAAGGACACACACACACACACACACACACACACACACACACACACACACACACACACACACACACACACCATTTTCACCATGAATTTCCTTCATCACCACTAAAAATAGCGCTTTTCATTTTGGAAGCAAGGGAAGATTCTTATAAAACACTTCAAATAGATTTTTAATAAAACATTAAAGCAACACACAATTAAAAAATGCTAAACTCCAAAAGCCACACTAAACCGTTTGTTCCCTATCAGAGGTTTTCACAGTGTCCACTTAAGTCCAACTGGAGAGACTCCCAAAGATCAAAACTCCTGACTTCAAAGCCACAGTCAACTTCACTTATAAGTCTGTAGTGAGAAAAAATAAATAAAAACCTGATCGAGGCTTTTAGGACCTCCTCGTTATATAAGCCTGTATAATCTCATTGATATTGGATGGTGCCTGACCATGTAGGGCTCTAAAACTGATAACAGGTATCTTGAAATTGATTCTTAATTGACTCGGGAGCCAGTGAAAAAATCGAGACAGATGTGACATGCTATCTCTTCAAGGACCTGGTAAAAAGCCTCTGAACAACCCTCTGGACCCGTTGTTAGTGGCTCATGGACATGAAAGACAAGTAGAAATGGAGTAACAACAGTCTAAATAGATGAAAGAAACGTATAAATGATCATCCTCATCTTAGCTCGAGGCATAGTGGGCCAAAGTTTAACAATGAATAAGACAAAAGTCAACAAGGTCAGCAGAATCATAGGACAACTGTAATAATTGAAATGTAATAATGAATAGGAAATGCATTTCAAGCATCTTTTCAGAGTGACACCACCGTCAAACAGCCTGTACGCCGATGATATCTCAATCATACATGACAAAACATGTTCTCTTCTTTATGGCCATCATGTGATCAGTAATTAAAGCAACTCTTCTGTCTGTCTGTTCTTCCCTTTTCAATTTTCAAAAAGTATCAATTATAGACATTGGAGTTCACCTTTTTACCAAACTGAAATTAAGTATTTAAATTAAAGTAGATTCCCTGGCTAAAATAAATAAAGTATGGTGCAACATAATCCATTGTCTCAATCATCCACTAAATGATTATCTGCAGAATGAATAAATATTATCACAACCAATTTCCTGGTATGAATCCTGTCATCCCAAACTCAAGAGTGCATTGAATAGATATCTGGCACCTCGTTAACCACCTGTAGTAAAAAACTAACTATAGATGTAAAAATACCCACAAACAGAATCGACTTTCTGTACTTGCTTGGTGGAAACTAAATGAAGTTTGTACGATTCATCCGTAGCCCATTATGTAGTGAAACATTGAATTAGTCAAAGTAAAAGGGGAAACAGCATGACATGTTGAGGACAGCTACAGTTCACTGACTCTGTGTGTTTGCATATGTGTCCTGCCTCTCTGCTCCCAGCCGTTAAGAGGCCAGTGTTGATCAGTGACTGTCCAGGACTTTCAGAGCTACTGACACGCCGGCAGCACGATGATGATGTCACTGATTCTACTGCTGGCCACCCTGGGGCTCCTTGTTCAGGGTGAGACTCTCTTCTGAAAACTTTGCTTCAGGATGCAACCAGGTTCACCTCAGTGATGTTCTGCTATGATGGAGAAACACTGGAACAAGCAGCATGTACCTTCTTCCATCTCTTCTCCATGTTAAAGAAATGAGACTCTTCTGTTTGGATGTTGATCTTCTTTCTCCAAGCTGGATCTGTCTCAATAATCCTTCTGCTCTTTTTCATGTTTTCCAGGTTCATCAGGAGAAATCATCCTGACTCAGTCTCCTGGATCTCAGTCTGTTGCTCCAGGACAGTCTGTCTCTATCAGATGTAAATCCATTTCAGGAATTGGTAGCTACCTTCACTGGTACCTTCAGAATCCTGGAGAATCTCCTAAACTCTTAATTAGCTATGCTACAACTCGTCAGTCTGGAGTTTCAGGCCGTTTCAGTGGAAGTGGATCTGGAACTGACTTCACTCTGACCATCAGTGGAGTTCAGACTGAAGATGCAGGAGATTATTACTGTCAGCAGGGTTACAGCTACCCGTTCACACAGTGATACAACGTCGTACAAAAACCTCCTCAGCTGGAGAGGAACTGATCTGACTCAACAGCTGCACAGAAACTACTCCACTACATGATGTATTAACATACATTTATAAGTTAGACCACAATAACACTTTCAGCATGAAAACATTTTGTATATTTCTGTTAAATATAGTTTTAGGACTATTTTTGTGCAGTTTGTGGGTTAATATAAGTTTGCTCAAAGTCAGAATCACAACTGTATAATTTCAGCTCTTTTACCAATATAGTCTAAGTATCAAATCAAATAATAAATCAATTTAAATGTAGGTAAAAATAGCTAATACATGCTTAATTTGTACTTTTTATGTTGCTTTGAAAATTCCAGAAACTTGATATTGTCAAACTCAAAGAAAAAGAATTTCAGTTTTTTAAAAAAAAAAGATTCCAACTTCTTTTTTTACTGAATTTTTTTAATTTTAACAAAAAGTGACACAACATATTGAACAAAGTGAACACAGCATGGAGGAACTGATATGTCACTTCCCCTCAAGTCCCCTATACACCCCCAAACCAACCCAGTACAGGTCCACAATGGGGACAGACAACACAGACCCATGCACACTGACAGACACACAGCAGTAAGGACACACAGCATCCAAAATATAAAGGTATAAAAGATAGACAAATTAAAAGAGATAGAGAGGATAGAAAACAAAAAGGGGGGGGGGGGGGGGGGGGGGCAGCTGGCGTCAAGTGCAGCAGTTCAGAAGGAGCTCAGTCAAAGAATTTCAGCTTTTAACAAAACTTTCATTCATTTCATCTTGTTATAAATTATGAAGTCTACTTGATGCATTTTATTAAACTCAAATATCAACGACACTATGCAGTTCATCACTCAAACAGTCTGAGTGTGTTGTAGTTAATTAGATAGACTTGACAACTATGACACAGCACTATTCAGTACAGAGTAAGACAGTACAATTATTTCTTTTCCAAAATCTTCACATAGATTATTAAAAACCTAATGATCTGACCCTGAGACAAACTCAGATATAAGATGCTGATCATTTCCTACTTCACAAATGAAATGCAATCAATTCTTCTCAAACGTAGCTTACTAAGATTCTTTATACTTTCTGGACATTTCTAAAAAGCTTTCAACATGAGAGTTATAGTAGTCTATAGACACACCAAGAAACAATTCAACATAGTAAACACTTCATTTATTAGATACATAGTACATCTGAATTTCCTATATATTATAAATATATATTCCTAAATATTGAAATAATCAGCTTTCCTACAAAACCAAATTTTAAATTACTCCAATGAAGCAGTTTCTGAAGTCACATGAGCTTTAAAGAATTTGGAATAAATGATGGATCTACTTCTATCTTGTCTGGGTCACATTAATGATTCTCTGATTAGTTTTGTGTCTTCAAAATATATTAAACATGTTATTATATTACCTTATAGTTTCTTTCTCGAGATATTTCCAGTCAGTTTTACATTAAACTCAGTTGAGTTTAACATTTCTAGATTTATGGAACTATGAAGACAGAGATATCTGTTTCTTTTACAATAACAGACATGGAAACAACTGATTTGATGAAAAGAACTTTATTGTGTTAAAATAATCAAAATTAAAACATGCAACACACTTTATCAATGAAACATGTAATTAGACAGTGAGTGAGGGAAAGAGATAAACAGAGAGAGAGTTCCAGACTGAGATCAGTATCAGAGTGAAACCAGTAGCAGAGTCCCAGTGAGTCAGGTCAGGACTGGGAACACTGGTCTCTCCTCAGTGTCTCTGAGAGAGGAGTCTGGGAGCCCTGGGTGGCCTCACAGGTCACAGAGCCCACCTTCCTCCACTGGTCTGCAGGGAGCCTCAGGGTGCTGCTCCAGCTGTAGTGGCCGTCCTTCCCCAGCACCCCGGGGCTCCTGCTCTCCTCCCAGCTGCTGCTGCTGCTGCCGTCCACCTTCCAGGCCAGACTCCAGTCTGAGGGGAAGCCCTTGTTGGCCAGGCACATGAGCGTGGCCTTCCCCTTCAGCAGCTCCTCACTGGAGGGGGGCAGCACCGTCAGGGTGGGGCGGACATCACCTAGGAGACACCAATCAGCTTAGAGGACAGGGACCACACAGCTGTCAATCAACCAGCAGACACTTGGACACCTTTACTGTGTGAGAGTTGGTGTTCTCCTTTAAGGAGTTTCTGTCAGATGGTTGTTCTGCTCCACCAGTCACTCACTCACACATTGTTTCACTTCCCTTTAAGAAGCCTCTCATGTAAATCAGCACAGAGAGAATCATCTACACAACGAGCTGATATATATCAAACTATACACTGGAAATAACAAACAAAATTTGCAACAATATGACATTATATTCATAGTGTAACATTAAAGACTAACCTTAACAAACATTTTAAGTAGAATATAAGTTTTGTGTTCATCATCAAGTTATTTAAATTGACAGAAATGTTTATTGAGGCTGCTGAGTTAGTCTCCATGATACAGGAGGATGAATTAAAACATGAATACATTTCATCAATAAAATAACATATTTATCTGCCCATCCAAAAATGTAATTTAAAACATTACTTTACAATAATGTATTAACTTTTTTGTGCAGGAACTTACTTCCAAATTCCAGTCTGGTTCCTCCACCGAACGTGTACCACAGTGATACAAAGTCATTGAGCCGCCGTACAAAAACCTCTCACTGTAGAGAGACACGGCTCTCTGACTTTGACACAAACAAACTCACCAAAATGAGGCTGTTTGTAAAATCTTGTCTTATAAAAAGAAAACTGACAATAACACAGTGCTGCAGATTTCCAGAATACATGTTTTTCATTCATATTGATTTCAAATTAAGTGTATATTTTTTGTTTATATCTACTATTTTCAATTACAGAAGAAATTAGATTAATTTTGTTGTCCACCTCAGTGCAAAGTTGTCTTTGGCTTTTCTTTTTTATTTTTTTTTAAAGAGCTTTATTAAAGTTTTTACAAAATACAATTCATGAACAGTAAGCTACATAGTATATAAAAAACACAGTACAAAAATAACAAAACAAAGCAAAACATAATTCATAACAATAACAAACATAATCAATGAGATGTACCAGTGCAAAGATGGGCTATTAAAGTGCATTCAGTACAAAGAGTCCTTCATAAAGTGCATATCGTAAAGTGCATAGAGTCTTTCATAAAGTGCTGTAATTCACAGGGTCAAAGTGTTCCAAGGAAGGAGCTGTTTTTGGTCCAGATTTCTTCTTCTCCTTAGTTCAGTGAGCACTTGTTTGCACACGTCATCACTATTGATAACAGTCTGTTGTAAAACCATACAGCATCTTGTTTTCCATATCTTAAAATATACAATACATATGATTATTTGTATCAGTTCCCCGTGTTTCTCTGGTAGAGTCTCATCAATAATACAGTACATAACAGATTGATATGAAAGGTCAAATTTCACACCATACACTTTTAACTTGTCCCAGACTTCTTTTGCTCTGTAACAGTCTATTAAGAGGTGCTGTTGTGTCTCATCTTCGTCGCAGTAAATCATTGGACATTTTTGGTTTTTACATAGCAACTCCAAGACACCACAGCTCTGACAGGAAGTCTGTTTACGGACATCAGCCATCTCACGTCACGAATGCTCTCCCAAAGGTTTTTATTTGTTTTAAATTTCAGGAACTGGGTTCCTTCGTTGTGTGTTAGGTGTTTATAATTTATATACCCACCATATTTATAATCATACATTTTAAAAAAAATCATTTTACTCGAGAGGACATTCCAGTCTATTTGAAGTTTTTCATATTCATACATAAAATCACCATAAATCAGGTTATATTCTGGAAATTGTCTGGCTCTCCCTCTCCTTTTTGGCTTTTCCCAGAGTACAGCAAATGTTCATACAATGCACATAACACAGCACATCATTAAAAACATACAGAATATGCAAAATAGAATATGCAAAATAGAATATAAAATCGTACAAATGGGAAGGTGGCAGCAAATAAGTCTAGTAAAAAATACATGAGCGCAAATCTTAAAAAATAACAAGTGATGTAGAAATAATGTCCTGGTTACTTTGGAAACTCCACAGACCAGGGGCGATTCTAGGATTTGACCTTTGGGGGGGCTCAGCCCCTAATGAGCAGTTGATAGCAGTTAAGATAGGAGGGGTCGAGGGGCATGCCCCCGTAAGATTTTTTTTTTAAAGCCTTAAATCATGACTTCTGGTGAGTTTTGGGGAAAGAAATAGACAGATTGAGATATGCAATTAAGACAAACTATCAACAGATACAAGTCATCTGCTGTGAAAAAAGATGGTAACTTCAAAACATGATTATTGCAGCACATACCCAGGGGTGTCGGACTGGGGGGGAAAGGGGACTGAGTACCAAAATGCTAGAATGAATAGCTGTGGATGCAGGGAGGGGCCCATAGAAAATGCTTTTCTACAGGGCCCAGAATTTTGAGCTATGCCCCTGCACATACCTTGAACTGGTAAAATAAGCCTTAACATATTTTTAGACAGGATTATTCATGTTTGTTTCTGCTGTTAATTTTCAACTTTTTCATTTACATCATTGATAGGAACTGATATGGTTATACAGCTAAATGATGAATAATCTAATCTAATAATGCCTCTGAACCAGATGGGGAAAATCCAACATCTCTTTTTCTTAAGAGCCAGGGCCTGATCATAAAATAATTTACTCTAATACAACAACTACATTATATGATAAGTAAGACATCAATAAATCTAAGAAGACCAACTGTAATGATGAGCCACAAAACAATATTATGCAATACAGGAAATAAATCCGAGGCCAGTGACTAATATGTATCATATGTATTGTACTGAACTTGTTGATCTTGCTCTCTCTGCCCTTCTCCCTCTCTATTCTCCTCACTCCTTTGTGCTGTCAACCAGAAGGCAAATGTAATCAACTAATCAACAGAGAATGTATTGTGTAGGCTACCAAAGGTTATACATTCACCTATTTATAACATATGTGAATATGGGGTTGCTGTTCAGTGCAGTGGGATAATGTCAAAGGCTTATCTTATACTTTCTCACCTGAACCTGGCTGTTTTCTTTTAAAAAAATAAATGTATATCCATCTATGGGGAAACAGACTGTGAGTCAGGGTTTGTTGTTCCAGTGTTTCAGTTCTGATATGAATGAGTCTGATGATCCGTCAGGTCGAATTATTTATTAAAAATAAGAAAGTGTCTGGTAGGGAGGTAACTGCAGCGGCGGCGCTAGGCTATTTTTAGCGGTGCTCAAGCCGTTACAGCAGGCTAGGCTATTAATAGCACACTTTAAAAACTGGTTGTAGGCTACATTTGCCTACAGTTAACATGTTGCACAACAAAATTGGACTCTGTGGTGAATAAGCTAGGCTAATTCAGATATAATTGCCATCATTGTGATCAGGGAATCACAGATTGGTTCCACAAATACTACACCTGCAGCCGACTTAACGTGTTCATTTGATTAGATTTAATTTTCACTCCATTAGCCATACCTTTTCAGTGGTTGAAAGTAGCCATACTCTGACGACCATTCCCCAAAGTTATCTGCGCAGACTGGAGAGTAGGCGTGGCGCCCTCGTTCAAGGAATCGCAGATAGGCTGTTGACTTTAGGCTACAACTGAGCTGAGCCTGTCGTCATTTATCCTATTCATCGCTAAAATCAGGTTTGCAAAAGTAATAAGGTTTGAGCACTAAACGATTTCACAAAATCACAATGATAAGGACTTTATATTTCAAGGGGGCTGAAGCACCGCTAAAAATAGCCTAGCGCCGCCTATGATGAAGACTATGCAGTTTAATAGGTTTAAGTAATTCAACAGAACCAACCAATACAATTTCTCAGTGTCTTTATGCATTATATCATGAATAATTTATAAAGTCAGTGTTCTCAGCACTGAAGAGGAAACCCCCCTGTCTCTGTTGGAGTCAGTCAGAGCATTTCCATAGAGAGCCACTTTGCATCAGCAGCACCATGCTCCAGTGCTCTGGGAGAGTTTATAGTCCTGAGAGTTGAACACTGGATGACTGACAGCTGTCCTTCATGACAACAGAAGACACAGAAATCCTCCTCATCAAAAACATGACTTTGATCTCCGTCCTCATCTGGACTCTCCTCTGCTGCTGCTTCACAGGTAAAGTCCAGAGAATCAAACTCCTCTCCTCTATCAACATCCGTCCCTCTGAAATGAAGACGACTAAACCGTGACGCTGCTTTATGTTTTTGTCTCTGTATCCTCAGAGTCCAGAGGCCAGGTCACAGTGACTCAGCCTGGAGCAGTGAGCTCTGCTCTGGGAGGCTCCGTCTCCATCAGCTGTAAGACCAGTCAGGATGTTCTTGGTGGGAACTATTTAGCCTGGTACCAACAGAGAGATGGAGAAACTCCTAAACTGCTCATTTACGGTGCTAGCACTCGACAATCAGGGATTCCAGATCGTTTTACAGGCAGTGGATCAAACTCTGACTTCACTCTGACCATCAGTGGAGTCCAGACTGAAGATGCAGCAGTTTACTACTGTCAGAGTTTTCATGTTATCAACAGTCAGTATGTGTTCACACAGTGAAAAAGCGTCGTACAAAAACCTCCCTCAGTCAGACTGAACAGAAACTGAACTGACTGCTGCAGCTGGAAGCTACTGCAGAGACTGATACACTTCACTGAGGACACACACACACACACACACACACACACACACACACCACACACACACACACACACACACACACACACACACACACAAAAAGACTATAAAATTTAATAAGACTACAAGTTTTTGTTCCACAATGTGTGTGAAAAAAATAAATAGATGTTATAGAACAAACATCACAGCAGGGTTCCTAAAGCACTAATCCCTTTAAGTAAATCATTTAATTGTAGTAAAACCAAAGAGATCCTCCCGGTCCTTCTTGACCTAGACATTAGTCTATCTGCTATTTAAAATTTTAAAATATATTTACATCTATTTCCAACATCTCCTCAGTTTTTTTTATCATTTAGAAAAAGGTGTTTGTCATCAAACCATTTTACAACCTTTGAATCTCTGAAAGGTAGTTAGATAGATCACTGTCCTTTTTTATTAAAGCTAGGATGGCAGTATCATCACAACATGTAATGATATAGTTGTTGGGATTATATCTTCTATACTCATCTGTGTAAAGGGTAAACAGGACAGGTGAACTGACCAGCCCTGGGGGGCTCTGGTGCTTAAAGTTCTCCACTCTGAGAGAGTACCATTAACACTGACCTGCTGTTTACCATTCATTAGAAACCAGTGGTACCACCTAATAATGAGGGATGGACATTAAGGTCATTCATCTTTTTAATGAATAGGTGTTGCTGTACCGTATTAAATGCTGAACTGAGATCTAGAAATAAAACATGTTCATATGAGGTAGGGTCCTCTAAATGCTTAGATATCAAATGTACCATGGCAGTGACTGTGTCATCTGTACCTCTTTTGCCCCTAAATGCAAACTGATAAGGATCTAATGAGGAAATGACATCTGTTTTCTATAGGTTGGTAATGATTTTCTCAAAACAACTGGGTGGTATCCATTGGCCCAATCCCAAAGTGAGCCCTGAGTACTAAGGACTAAAGACTCCCAGACTTAATTGAGCTCAGGTGCTAAGTGAGTGAGTGTGTGAGGCCACATGGGCTCAGATAGGTAGAAATGGGATTGGGACAGCACTTCATGAGATCACATGTTACCTTGGCGATGTTTAATAACAAAGATTTTGCTGACACTTGCCGGTTTGGGAATTTTCATTTTAAGTTTGTTGCTTTCCACACGGCCGAGGCCCAGGAGACGGCTGCCTGATTCCACGTTTTTTCAAACTCGTTTTACAGCTGGACAACAGGTTGGTCTGTGCTCCGTGGTCGTGGTCGTGCTGTTGTTACCTTTGTAATTTCCGGATTTCCCTTTGGTCTCCGCGGTAAATGTCACAACGCATTGAACTGTGGGTAATTCCCTTTGGTGAAGTCTGCAGCGATGCAGACTCACGGAAAGGGCTCGGTAAGTGTGTCCTCAAACCCTCACGCCTTTTGAAATTCAACACTGGGACAACCCTAAGCCCTTACGAATTTCGCGAGGACGCGCACCAAAGTCTGTGAGTCTGTGAGTCCGGACTTTGGGATTGGGCCATTATAATCCTTACAGCATACCTTTTTAGGAACAGGAATATTAATAGAGATTTTCCAAGTGGAAGGAACAACATGCAAGTCCAGAGACTTTTGGTAAATAGGACACAAGGCCTCTGCCAGCTCTACGCTGCATCATTTCAGCAGAGACCCAGAAATGCCGTCTGGTCCAGCGGCCTTCCTAGGGCAGGTGGGTGAGAAAAGACTCTGTACCACATGCTGGTCAACAGTGATTTTTGGGGGATTCAGTGCAGGTAATGAGTCTAGAGCCTCTATTTTATCCTACTACAACTCAGCTAATCAAAACCTTTCATAAAAGTTATTTAATCCATCGGCTTCATACCCCTCATTAAGAACAGTCAGGACCCTATCTTGCACCCAGTGCAATTGACTTTGTACACCGACGCATGTATCATTCCTATTTTGCACCCGACGCACAGCGGACCTTTCCCTCCACAGACTCACGTCGGTAAATTAGGGAATGAACTTGCTCCCGGGGGCGGTTCAGCAAAAAGAGGAGACGTGTTCCAGCGGAAACGTTCCCTGGTGCTATTTTGCAGTTTCAGAAAACAGTTCCGCCACAGACCAGGAAAAACCTAGTCTAAAGTCAGTGGCGCGTTATTCAGATGCTATTTTAAGGGCGCATGCTTGGCCGTAATGTAGAGTGTGCACACCGCGCATACACTTTGCTTGTCTCATCTCACGGACCCAGCAGTTCCCAGTTTTGCAAACCATACATAAATACAAGGAAAAATATGACCTTGTTTTACACATTTCCATGAATCATGGATGTGTTGATGACATTAATGAGGAAATATTAGAGGACTTAAGGAGATGTGATATTGATCTGCATGTGCCGATGCCACTTAACCCAAATGCCCCAGCAGCAGCACGGGGGAGGAGAGACAGAAGAGCTGCATCGTCTATAGTGAGGTCATCTCGGTCTAATGTTAGACTATATGGAAAAATATCACCATGCATTCATAACCTCGTGATTCAGTGAGAGTGGGCGCAAAACATCGGAAAGTATGTTTTTGTGACATTTCTTTATTTACATTTTGACAAAAAGAAAAATCAATAGCCAACCTCGGTCTCCTCGACTGTGAACCGCTCCTGGCGTGGGCCCATGGATGTATTAAGAGCGTGCGCCTAGCAAATCCGTCATTATAATAGCAATCCGCCATGGAACAAGCACACCTGCTTTTAAAGGGAATGTGAGATAACGCTCTGATTGGTTTATTGCACGTTACGCCCAAACCACACCTATGAGTGATGTAGCTACTTCAGACCAACCCATTTTAGATTTGCGTCGGGCGCAAGAGTCATTTATCCCGCCGTCATGGGCGTAAATCTGATCTAACAGTAGGGGGGGACAATAAACATAACATATCTGAAGAGCAATTTTTGAAGGGGACACAAATAATACAGCCACAATTATACTTGTAGATGACATGTGTACACAGAGGAAAGCCTTAATACTATCATTAGTGTAGCATGGAGACTGTACCATTATCCTTCTTTTCAGTGGTTCTCTTGATTCAATGAAAAAGCTGACTAAAATGACCAAAATATTCTTCTTTCAAACCAATTATTTATTTTTTGTTTACAATCAAGCCACAACAATACCTCAAAACATAATGACTTATTTTGAAAAAGTGTCCCCATATAAAAGAAATACAATACTTTTGTACGCTTGTTAAATTAGCTGATCATAATGTAAATTAGTGAGCCAGTGGTTAAGCTCATCTGATAACCCTGACAGCCACATGAGCCACACTGTCTGCAGCAAACCTACTGATCTGCCACTTAACATCATATTGAATCAAACACAACTGTAGATCTTCAAAGTCTATGATAATAACCGTAATATCAGTTCACACACATAACGTTAGGCTTATCGCCGTGGTAACATTAGTTGTAGTGGGTGCATTTCTATCCAACAAGCTATTGAACAAGCTAGGTAACGTTACATCATAGAAAACTTTTTTGTCATGACTAATTCATTAATTACTCAGCATTATTTCCATTTGAGAAAAGAACAACTTCATCCGATGTTTAATGTGAATGAAATAGTCTTGAACCGCCTACTTACTACATTCCTGTCACTACTCGATGTGAGTGTGCAGATCTGATTCCTAACGTACAGCACGCAGTGGACCAAACCACTGTGAGGCAAGGGAGGGGGGAATCAAAATGTTTCTAAACTTAAAAAGCATTTTGTGGGGTTTGTATTGTTTTACTTCTTACATAGATATTTTAAGTATACAACTTTATGTTATTTACAACAGACAGAATGGTTTTCTAGGGGGGGACAACCCTTAGATGGGGGGGGTCTTATAGGGGGATTTATTCCCATCTACCTGTTACCTGCTTTAGATCAGACACATTAGATGACAGTGGTGACCATTATTGTTGCGAGAAAAACCCAAAGAATCTGTTGACTTTCTCTCACATTGACTTTGTCAAGGAGAGCAGTAACAGTGGTGCTGACGAGAGTTTGACTTTCATCCTTTCCCAGCAGCTCCATACCTGCTGTAGGACACCACAGCTGAACACTGTCAGGCTGCACCGAGCAGATGGGACCTGCATTACATCATCTCATCAGTTCTTTCTAAAAGAATCATCTCATGGAAATGCTACAGAGGAAAACTCTCTCAGGATTTAATTGATACTGTATATGTTCATTTAAGAAAGGAACACATGACGGGAGACATTCTTCTATCAATAAGCTCGGACGACATTAAGTTGATACATTTGTCTTTATTGTTTTAACATACAGAGAATATCAGCATTGCTGCAAGCAACACAAAATGAACTTTCAAATTGTGATGAATCTGTAGAGAGAAAGAAAGAGTAGCAGAGAGCAGACTGAGATCAGTATCAGAGTGAAACCAGTAGCAGAGTCCCAGTGAGTCAGGTCAGGACTGGGAACACTGGTCTCTCCTCAGTGTCTCTGAGAGAGGAGTCTGGGAGCCCTGGGTGGCCTCACAGGTCACAGAGCCCACCTTCCTCCACTGGTCTGCAGGGAGCCTCAGGGTGCTGCTCCAGCTGTAGTGGCCGTCCTTCCCCAGCACCCCGGGGCTCCTGCTCTCCTCCCAGCTGCTGCTGCTGCTGCCATCCACCTTCCAGGCCAGACTCCAGTCTGAGGGGAAGCCCTTGTTGGCCAGGCACATGAGCGTGGCCTTCCCCTTCAGCAGCTCCTCACTGGAGGGGGGCAGCACCGTAAGGGTGGGATGGACATCACCTAGGAGACACCAATCAGCTTAGAGGACAGGGACCACACAGCTGTCAATCAACCAGCAGACACTTGGACACCTTTACTGTGTGAGAGTTGGTGTTCTCCTTTAAGGAGTTTCTGTCAGATGGTTGTTCTGCTCCACCAGTCACTCACTCACACATTGTTTCACTTCCCTTTAAGAAGCCTCTCATGTAAATCAGCACAGAGAGAATCATCTACACAACGAGCTGATATATATCTAACTATACACTGGAAATAAAATGTCAACTTTTGGACGAATCTTTAAACCTCCAAATCTAAATCATCACCAACCTAACTATACATGACTTTAAAGTATTTAGTGTAATAGAAACAAATCCAGAAAATGAGCTGACATCAAATGTTCTTCATGTGGATTTTGATCATCATTACCAAACTGTTCAAATAGTTTTCAAACTTTCAAACAATACACGACACAGTAAAGAGATGTTGCACATTTTCAAATACCGATCTTTATCTTTGCTCTGTTCAATTGTTTGAATATTTGAATCTTCATTTGCTTTAAACAGTTATCATTGATGTGGAAAATGAAAAATGAATCTTGTAGAACAGTTTTTCAGTTTGATCTTTTCTACACTTCATCATTTAAATTTCAGTTTGACAGAAATGTGTAAAGAAATGTTTAGTGAAGCTGCTCTGAGTTAGTCTCCACGATAAAGGAGGAGAAAGAAAAACATGAATACATATATATTTTATCGACTGTAAACTGATTTTATAAAACATTACTTTACAATATTTACTATATAGTTTTTAGTATTTGTGCAGAAACTTACTTCCAACGTTCAGTCTGGTTCCTCCACCGAACGTGTTCCACAGTGATACAAAGTCATTGAGCCGCCGTACAAAAACCTCTCACTGTAGAGAGACACGGCTCTCTGACTTTGACACAAACAAACTCACCAAAATGAGGCTGTTTGTAAAATCTTGTCAGATAAAAAGAAAACTGACAATAACACAGTGTTGCAGATTTCCTTAATGCATGTTTTAATATATGTTATATGCATATACTTTCTTCTCTTCTTCTTTAAATAAGACAGAAGACATTAGATTAGATTGACTTTGTTGTCCACCACAGGGGAAATTTGTCTTTGCCTTCTCCCAAAGTACAGCAAAGGTAAATACAATGCACATAACACAGCACACTATTAAAAACATACAGAATATACAGAATACAATATAGAATAGTGTACATGGGCAGGTAGCAGCAGATAAATTCTATAAATAATACAAGCGAGCAAATCTTATAAAATAACAAGTGTTCCCTGATGGAGTCATTCTGTGTTCAATGGCTGTATGGCATAGGGAATAAAATACTTCTTGTAAATGTTCCAGCAGGTCCATATGACCCTAAATCTAACATTTACTATACTCTGATAAAGTGATTGATCCATTGATGAACAGCATCATCAGAGTAATCCAAGTCCCTTTTGGAGTCAGTCAGAGCATTTCCATAGAGAGCCACTTTGCATCAGCAGCACCATGCTCCAGTGCTCTGGGAGAGTTTATAGTCCTGAGAGTTGAACACTGGATGACTGACAGCTGTCCTTCATGACAACAGAAGACACAGAAATCCTCCTCATCAAAAACATGACTTTGATCTCCGTCCTCATCTGGACTCTCCTCTGCTGCTGCTTCACAGGTAAAGTCCAGAGAATCAAACTCCTCTCCTCTATCAACATCCGTCCCTCTGAAATGAAGACGACTAAACCGTGACGCTGCTTTATGTTTTTGTCTCTGTATCCTCAGAGTCCAGAGGCCAGGTCACAGTGACTCAGCCTGGAGCAGTGAGCTCTGGTCTGGGAGGCTCCGTCTCCATCAGCTGTAGGACCAGTCAGAAGGTTCATGGTGGGAACCATTTAGCCTGGTATCAACAGAGAGATGGAGAAACTCCTAAACTCCTTATCTACAGGTCAACATCTCGACAATCAGGGATTCCAGGTCGTTTTACAGGCAGTGGATCAAACTCTGACTTCACTCTGACCATCAGTGGAGTCCAGACTGAAGATGCAGCAGTTTACTACTGTCAGAGTTATCACTATATCAACAGTCAGCGTGTGTTCACACAGTGAAAAAGCGTCGTACAAAAACCTCCCTCAGTCAGACTGAACAGAAACTGAACTGACTGCTGCAGCTGGAAGCTACTGCAGAGACTGATACACTTCACTGAGGACACACACACACACACACACACACACACACACACACACACACACACACACACACACACACACACAACCTGTAAAATATATGACACTCTAATCATCTGTTAAAATACATTTCTCAATACAATCATGTTCAAAACATCAACGTCCTCTATCTCTTTATATCTTTACACTATGTATACATCAATAATCTTTGAAGCACATAGACTTACACATAACAGTTCCGTATCTTCACCACCCATTGACATATTTATTGAATGAAGAGAAAAGTATCAGCAACAAAAATACAACCACTGGAACAGAATAGTTCCTAAAGAGATTCAGACTGTTAAGACCCAATAACACTATCCTACTACTGGAGCAAAGAGACACTCATGAAACCTCTAATTCAAACTGGATTTCAGTTTGACAAAATTCTATCAAGATTATATAAGATTATTGTTGAAGTTAGTACGTGGATTTCGTATGGGCAGGGATCTTTCCCTGTCATAAAATCCACGTTCTTACTTCAACAATAATCTTGTATTATCTTTGCTCTCCGTCCCCATATACCACCTCTAGCATAACCCCCAACATACGTACTTTAGAGTAATTTAATTCTTTTATTGAAGTTAATCTATCTGCTTTGTGCAGAACGAGTTGAAAATAGATATTTACATTACATATCCTCTAATAATGGATGTTTAACATTTGACATTGTTGTTTCTCTATGAAGGTAAATATGGTGCAAAATGTGAGAGCTTGTAGAATACGATGTGAGAACTTGCAGAACAAAAAATCTGAACTTGTAGGTTAAAATTTACACTTGTAAAAATAAAATTTGCACTCGTAAAAAATATTCAGACACGTGATCTGAATGTGAAGTCACAGAAAAAATATTCACAAATGTGTAGATTGATATTTACATGTACACAATGACAGCTGCAAACTTGTAATGCAACATTTACTCGTATACTTTTTCTTTTTTTTTTTTTTTTTTTTTTTTAAATTCGGGTCCATTTTCCATCACAACCACAACTCAGTGATTACAACCTCTCGAATCTGTCACTGCAACTTCACATATGTGCTAATTTGTACCTGTGGACCCTGAGCCAACAGAACGGAGAAAGCAGGGTTTCTATCGCCAGATGAGGGACAACTCTGTCCGGCTTATTTATGTATCATGGAAGCTTGGTGGAACAGCATGCTAGCGTTAGCCAACTAACTAACCAGCCAGCCCGCTTCTAAAAAAATACATTTTAATTGTCTAAACACTTTACTGGCGGTGAGCTCCAGGTCCTGCAGCCGCAGACGGACCGTCATCAGTGGGTAACAGGAGCCAAGTTTCACATCCCTGCTGAGAATTGCATCCACAAGGGAAAATAATGATTTTATACGACAAAGTTACGGTGGCCGACAGGGGCGAACGCCCTGCAACTTAAGAAAACACAAGCAAATAGACAAAACACAAGCAAATTAAGAAAACAACTTCATTAATTTGACAACACATGCTCAGCATTCAGCAAACACGCTGCAAATACACACAACACAACCAAATACACAAACGCGCTGCAAATACACACAACACAACCAAATACACAAACGCTGCAAATACACACAACACAACCAAATACACAAACGCTGCAAATACACACAACACAACCAAATACACAAACGCTGCAAATACACACAACACAACCAAATACACAAACGCTGCAAATACACACAACACAACCAAATACACAAACGCTGCAATAAAAAACAATGCAAAAAGAAAAGCACACAAACCCAAAAACAAATGCAACAAAAAAACGCTGCAGATCTAGATTACACAACGGAAGTTCTCCAGACTTCTAGAGGGAGCAGCTAGTGGAACCTGAGTGGAACAGCTTGACTTTCAATCCCACGGAGAGAGAGAGAGAGAGAGAGAGAGAGAGAGAGAGAGAGAGAGAGAGAGAGAGAGATTTGATTTTTAAAGGAACTTTATTTTAACAATGTTCCATGTCGTTATCTACAAAAATAATCTCTTATCAACAGACCAATAAAAACGTACATACATAGACACTTAAATACACGACATCATCTCCTGAGAGAAGCTGAGCTGGTCTCCTTCAACAGAGCACAGCACATCCCCCTGGGCCCAGACCTCACAGAACTGATCCACAGCCTTCATCTCTTTATAATAATTAAAGTCAATCTTAACTCTGGCTTTCACCATCCGAGTAAACAGCAGATTAACATCAATATCAACAGAGTCATCCACCTTCCTCTTCTTGCTCACATACACGGCCATCTTTGATTGGCCCAGGATGAAGTTCAACAGCTGACATTTATGTTTAGCTAACTTCCTGTAGCTGAACCCAAAGATGAACATGTGTTTGGAGAAGACCTCCCCTACCTTACTGAACAGTTTCTCCAGCAGCAGGAACAATGGCAGCAGGCGTACACACTCAGAATAACAATGAAACACGGTTTCTTTTACATCACAATAAGGACATTTGTTGCTAACCCCAGGACTAATGACAGCCAGAAAGGCGTTCACCGCCACTATCCCGTGCAACACTCTCCACTGGAGGTCAGCTACTCTTTTAGTCAATGGTGGTTTATATAAACTCCTCCATGCAGGTTGGACATCGACCGCCAAACCCAGATGTCCTCGCCACGGTGTGTCCACCCGTCCATGGAGTTTACTCTTATTCAAACACAGCACCATCATTTTATAAAAGGCTTTTCCTGTTGCCTCTTTCAGGTCTAAAGTGCAGTGCTTTACATCCAAATAACAACCAACATAGTTATCAAGACGGGGACGGACACATACAGCAGGGAAGGAATCGTCCGATTGAGGAGTAATCAGACCAACATGATATTCCTCCAACATAATGGATTCAGGTCCAGACAGACAGTACTTCCAGTGGTCCAACAGGTTAGAGATTGTTCTGACTCATCTCACACCCAGAACAGCTGCCAAAGCAGCAGCATTGTCTAGATGTGGTCCAGCGATATCCACCACCGTGCCCAGCGTGAGCACCTGTGCTCTGCAGAACACGTCCGAGAGGGCAGAACCAGCCCAGCAGGGGTAATCCAACCGGTCCCCGTACACCACCGGTTCCTGTAGCAGCCAGTGTAGGGAGTCACCTTGCACCAGTCTCTCCTTGGTCAACAGCTTCCACACCATAAACACGCCACGATAGAAAGGAGGCAAAGCCTGGAAACTCAGCTTCCTCACATCCATCAGGAACAGAGGCTCTCTTAGTCCAAAACCCTTAAAGTCTTTCAGCACCCAGTGGGCCAGAGGTCTCCAGACCAAGTCCTTAGGGCCAAACAGCAGTCTCTGGAGGAACTGCAGGTGGAAAGCAGCTCCCCTGCTGGCCAAATGAACCAGTCCTTGTCCTCCCTCGTCCTTGGGAAGAAACAGAACAGCCTGGGAAATCCAGTACAGCTTGTCCCAAAAAAAAATCAGCCAAAACAGATTGAATCTTCACAAGTAAATCAGAAGGAGGATCCACACAAGACAGCTTATGCCACAGAGAAGAGGACAGCAGATTGTTAATAACAAGCGTCCTCCCTCTATAGGACATGCTCGGTAAGAGCATTTCTTTAATCGGCCTTCTATTTTTTCCAGAGCGTTATCCCAGTTTTTTTGCATCACACACTCCTCACCCAGAAACACACCCAAATACTTCACCCCTCCTTTCTTCCAGGTGAGCCCTCCTGGGAGAGAGAGAGTGCTCTGGAGCTCATCTCCCACCACCACAGCTTCACTCTTAGCCCAGTTCACTTTAGCAGAAGAGATATGATTAAAAATACTTACATTCTGTACCAAAGTGTCGATATCTGTTTGCTTGTTCAAAACAACCATGACATCGTCTGCATAAGCTGATATTTTAACAGCTGTAGCACACCCAGGAAAATACACACCTAAAAGTTCATTCCTGAGTTTATGGAGCAGAGGCTCAATAGCAAGGGAATACAGCATCCCTGACAGAGAGCACCCCTGCCGTACCCCCCTCTGCACATTAAAAGGTGCAGCCAAACCACCATTAACCTTCAATATACTCGCAATGTCACGGTACAGTACCTGGATCTTAGCTATGAAACCTGGGCTGAAGCCAAAAGCATTGAGCGTGAGCCACAAATACTGATGTTCAACCCGGTCAAAAGCCTTTTCCTGGTCTATGGAAATAAGACCAGTATCCATACCCAACGAGCTAGAGACGTCCAAAACATGCCAAATTAAAGTGATATTATCACTCATTAACCTGCCGGGCACACAGTAAGTCTGGTCAACATGAACCACTTCACTTAATACCTCCCGAAGCCGAGAAGCAAGAGCTTTGGACAGGATCTTATAGTCCCCACACAGCAGAGAAACAGGTCTCCAGTTCTTTAAATCCTGTAAATCCCCTTTCTTTGGCAGCAGGGTAATGACTGCCCTTCTGCAGCTCAGCGGCAGAAGTCCTCGGCTCAAGCTGTCCTGAAAGACCTCCAGCAGATCTGCACCAAGTACTGGCCAGAAGGTCTTATAAAAATCCACAGGCAGCCCGTCGATGCCTGGTGCCTTACCGTTCCCCAAACTCATCAGAGCAACATACAGTTCATTCAGGGACAGTGGATCGTCCAGCACGGTGTTGTTGGCAGCACCCACCTGAGGAAGCCCAGCACAGAAAGACGCAGCTGACACAGCATCTTCCACGTACTCCTCTCTGAGCAGGTCTTTGTAGAACGAGGTGGCAAATCTCCTGATCTCAGGAGTTCCTGTGATGGTATGTCCGTCGTCAGAGCGTAGCGAATGGATGATCTTTCTTTGACCATTCTTACGCTCCAGACCAAAGAAGAACTGTGAGGGGGCATCCATCTGGGAGGCGTTCATGAAGCGGCAGCGGACCAGAGCCCCCTGTGCAGTGATGCCCAACAGGTTGGCTAAAGCAGCCTTTTTGACTTTAAGAGCTTCAACATGCCCTTGATTTCCTGTGGAATCCACCAAACTCTGTAATTCCACTATTTCCATCTCTAGGTCTTGAAGAGACCTGGTAATGTGCTTGGTGACATTGCGAGTATATTGCTGACAAAAAAGTTTCACCTGGACCTTTCCAATATCCCACCACTGCTGCAACGATGGGAAACTGGACTTAAGAGTCCGGTGTATACCCCACACACACTTAAAAGCCTCTTTAAAAGAATTATCATTTAAAAGTCCAGTATTAAAGTGCCAATAAGCACTGTGCAATTTTACATTTTCAATATAAACAGAGCACTGGACAAGACAATGGTCCGTAAAACCAACAGGAGAAATGATACACTTTTTAAACACACCAAAATGGTGCTTAAAACAATAAAAGCGGTCCAGCCTGGCCAAAGACAACATGTTGTCTCTGGAATGACTCCAGGTGTACTGCCTGGCGTTCATGTGAAAACCTCTCCACACGTCCTTCAGCTCACAGCTCTCCATCAGACGCCGGAGTCTGGCCGAGGAAGCAGGATGAGGCTCCAGGTGGTTACGGTCTACACTGGGACTCTCTGTGCAGTTAAAGTCACCTCCCAAAAACAAAAAGCCATCAGTACAATCCTGAATGACATCACACAAAAGGTTTAAAAAAGTCATTCGTTCAATGGCCAAAACTGGAGCATACACATTTATAAAAATAAGTTGAACATTTTCAAGTTGAACCTTCATTTTTATAATGTGCCCACACATGATCTCCTCCACACTAAAGGAGCAGGGCCGAAAGCCCTTAGAGAAGAGCACCCCGACCCCCCCACTGTTAGAGGCCTTATGGCTGAGAATAACCTCCCCAGGCCACTGCTTCCTCCACTCACTCTCATTCTCCACATCACTGTGAGTCTCCTGCACAAAGATAACATCCAGCTGTTTGAACTCCA